>CM028364.1:7611905-7744405 GCA_016624345.1 Platycodon grandiflorus
ATTCGTGAAAACATAATATATGGAGCATCCGATCATGACACCATTGAAACAGAGATCATTGAAGCAGCCAAGGCAGCTAACGCTCACGATTTCATCGCAGGACTCAAAGACGGGTATGATACATGGTGTGGAGATAGAGGAGTACAACTCTCAGGGGGCCAGAAACAACGTATTGCAATAGCACGAGCTATCTTGAAAAATCCAGCGGTGTTGTTGTTGGATGAGGCCACCAGTGCACTCGACAGTCAATCGGAGAAAGTTGTACAAGACGCCCTTGAGCGTGTGATGGTCGGGAGGACTAGCGTAGTTGTTGCACACAGGCTAAGTACCATACAAAATTGTGACACAATCGCGGTGTTGGACAAGGGGAAGGTTGTCGAAAGGGGAACCCACTCTTCGTTGCTAGCTAGAGGGCCCTCAGGGGCTTATTATTCACTCGTTAGTCTTCAAAGAACCCCAAACTCTAATCGCACAATCAACTAGTTACTACTTATCAGTTTATTGGTCTTTTTGTATGATAATCCCAAGGCCTAATTAGTACTTGAATAACAATATTTATCTTTTATAACCATAAGTTTTATGATAATTAGGTGTATGCTTCTTTTTTCCAAGTGTAAATGTATGCATAAAGAAATCCAAGGAAATACTATTTACTTATAATTTCTTCTTTTTAGTTATCAACAATTCGAACATTGCATTGGAATAAAAGTGTAGAGTGAAACCACAAGAGGTGCCGAATTTCCGTCCAAGAGCAGTAAAATTATTTTCATTGCACATGAGAGTTTAAAACAAACAAAAATGAGTAGGGGCGATGAAAGAATTATTTACCTCGCAGCAGTCTGAGTCATTGTAGTACAATGTCAAAAGTAAGGGTCGAACTACAAGGATAAGTATTTTGATTTAGTGAAAACTCAGCTACTAAATTGAATAAAACTATTTAATGAAAAAGAGATGATTGAGACGTTTTAATTACAGTCTGATTCTAAGGTTCGTTCTTCTAAGGCAAAGATTGAGACGTTTTAATCACAAATTGCAATCTTGTAACCCCTAGTTATTGTATCTTCTTGATCTGTTAACACAACACCTAGGAGTTCATTAAGCACAAAGAACAAATTGATCCTAGTTTCGAAATCAACAATGATCATAATCTCGAAATCAATCTCACAAAGAATAACAATTTATGAAAGATAAATATTGATCATTCATTTGTATCATCTTCAAATAATCATAACAGTTGAATTATAATTCATATAAGCAAGCGATAAGATTCAATTAAGCAAACTTTGTAACGAACACAATTCATAAACTGCATAGAACAATTATACTACGACATAAAATTTTGATACAAAATTACCTCAAATTCATTGAAGATGAGTTTACCTCCTCACCAATGTCATTACAAAAATCTTTGGATTGAATAAAGAAACTAGAGTTTAAAACGTAAAATCGAATTCAAAATTACTCCCAGCAAGAATCTCTGGATTCAATCCATAAGTGTTTATAAAATGAAAATGCCTGGGCAACCGATAATATATACCGATCTATTCACCGACATGTTTGGCTGTATTGTGAGTACGTCAGATCTGTATACATTATCGGCAGCCATCATCTCTGTTCTTCGGTTAGACCTTATGATCACCACATCCTTGCTTAAGGATCTCGCCATCGTCAATCATACACCCTCCGTTCCATCGCCAACACCTCTCCCAATTATTGATTTATTACTGTTCGCCGGCCAACGACGTTATCGAAATTCTCCAGCCTCCATTTTCGCCAAAAGTATTTATCACATCTCCGTTAATCTTTTGTCCCCTGATTTGTTTCAAATTGCGTTACAAAATCTAATCTATCTAATCCGTTGAAGACTTGGGGAAAGAGGAGAGCTGGAGGGTGGATTGATTTCAGTTTATCCTAAAATAAATTGACAATGCATTTTTGAATAATAAAATAAATTTGAAAATTATGAGGCTATTTCCACTTATTTACTATGATCATCAATAACTATTTTAATTTAGCTTATAGTAGGATAAAACTACTTTTAAATAGTCACTCAGTGTAGCATGGAGTATATATTTTAAATTACATTTACTTCACTTTTCTAATTTTCTTTCAATTAAAAACAGCTATTTTTTTATTTTCATATTTATATGTAAATTACACTTACTCTTTGAGGATGATTCTTCCTTTTTTAAAAATTTTTTTATAATGAAATATGCTTGTAAGTAGTTAAGTACAATTATTTTCCAGTAAACTTTTATTTGTTGTTGCATTTGGACTTTTATTTGTCATTGCATAGACAAAAATTTACGAAAAATAATTTGACTTTTCTAGACCTCGGATTGTTTTGAAAAAATAGTCAAATTTTCTTTTGAGCTTGTCTAAACAAACGAATAGCATTCCTGACATTTATATCTTGGCCTGCTTTTTTTTCTTTTAGTTTAATTAAATGTTTTGGCCACATAAAAAGTTCATTGCCATTACTTACGTTCTCATTATACCTTTAATCAAGTTGAATATTTAAAAGGTAAGCAATGTATATTAACTAACTAACTAAATAAAAGATGTCTATTCAAAAAAAAAAAAAAAAACTAAATAAAAGACGTATAAGTAAAAATTCAAAAATTTAAACTCGGTTATTAAGACATTTATTAAGAAATCTAAAAAGATGAGCTTTTATCTGTTGGTTAACATAAGATAGACAAAAAAAAAGTAGACTATTTTTAAGCTTATGTTATATTTGCTTCACCATTTAACCAAAACACTTCAGTATATACTAAAGCACAAAAACATTGTGTACAACAAAAAGAAAATAAAAATAAAAGCATGCTTTGAATGCCTTAATTGACAAGAAAAGTGAAAATAGCAAAGCCTTAACTTTTGTTAGTAAAGACCCCCCAGCTCTTCTTACAATTTTTTATTTCAATCAATGTAACAATTAAGACATGTGAATCATGTCATAGATTAGAGATATCACATTACTTAAAAAGCTTTAGCTTGTGACTTTTTTTTTTTTTGAAAACAGCTTGTGATTTTTTTTTTTGAAACCGTAGTAATTCTGTTTTTGTACTTTGTATACATATACTCAATAAGTCAAAATTTATGAAAAAGTTAAAAAGTCAACTGTGATCTTGGGCCCACTTCATCTCCATTGTGTATTACGTTAATATAACAGAACCTCACACATGCTATCACCCTAACCTTTTTACTAACAATTCTGTAAATCTTTCCCCACAACAACTATATATACACACACATTCATGCCTTAAAAAACAGTTCATCTAGTTCCCCAAAAACCTTAAATTTCAACAAACATAAGAACATAATTTGAATATCTAATCTAAATTCCTCTCGAAACAGAGAGGGAGGAAAATGGGCAATGATCAGGAGACCCAGAAGAAGAAGAAGAAGAAGAAGAGTGGCTCGATTCGATCCATTTTCATGCATGCTGACCGTGTTGATTATATATTGATGACTCTTGGCTTTCTCGGTGCCATCCTTGATGGAGTTTCCTCGCCGATGATGATGATTATCACTAGCAAGCTCATGAACAATATCGGCAAGGCCAGGTCTTCAACCATGGGTGGTAACTTCACAAATAACATCAACAAGGTATGGTTTTACCAGCTTTGGAATATAAATAAGTGTATATATATATATATATACACACACACACACACACACTAATAACTGAGTGGATTCTTTTAATTTTGTTGATTCTTTTTTGTTACAGAATGTAGTGGCAATGTGTTACATGGCTTGTGTGATATGGGTTGCTTGTTTCCTTGGTGGGTTTCATTTTCAATTTCGATACTTTTCTTTTTCATAATTTTTTAATTGGTTTTGTTAATTGAAAAAGAATTTGTGGGTGCAGAGGGGTACTGTTTTACAAGAACAGCGGAGAGACAAGCATCAAGATTAAGGGCAAGATATTTGAAAGCAGTATTAAGGCAAGAAGTTGGCTACTTTGATCTGCACGTGACTAGCACGGCCGAGGTCATCAACAGTGTTTCCAATGACAGTACTTTAATACAAGAAGTCATTAGCGAAAAGGTTGGTAATTTTTGTTTGATCACTCAAGTCCAGGCTTTGGATTCAGAATTGGATTGGAAAACAATTTGAGGTCTAGAAAAGTCAAATTATTTTTCGTATTCCAACTCCGTAGTCATATGGATTTGAGCGCGTACGTGTCTTTACAACAAATTTCAATCATATTGTATAAATTTAATTTTTATGTGATCAAAATTTCAAAAATTTAGGTACCATTAATTTTGAACAATGTTTCAACATGTATGGGGGCATACGCAGCAGCATTTGTGATGCTATGGAGACTAGCAATAGTAGGATTGCCATTTGTAGTACTTCTGGTTATCCCAGGTTTGATATATGGAAGGGCTTTAATGAGCATAGCCCGAAAGATCAGGGACGAGAACAACAAGGCTAATGCAATGGTAGAACAAACGATTTCTGCAGTCAGAACAGTTTATTCATTTGTAGGAGAGAATAAAATGGTGATGCAGTATTCAGCGGCTCTTCAAGGGACTGTGAAATTGGGGTTAAAGCAAGGTTTGGCAAAAGGTTTGGCCATTGGTAGCAACAGCATTGTTTTTGCTATATGGTCGTTCATGGCTTATTACGGCAGCAGAATGGTCATGTACCATGGAGCTCAGGGAGGCACTGTCTTTGCAGTTGGTGTCACCAATGCCATCGGTGGACTGTAATTTTCTCTTCTTCATCTCTCTCCATTCTTTACTTAGCACTATATATATATCTCTCAAATCGTACCACTTGCCACTTCACAAGTCGGACTTGTCTCACTAACAGTAACATTTGAAAATTACAACAAATGAAATAGTGACACTTTAGATGTTAACCTAGTGACTGTGTTCATGTCTTCTTTTTATTCTTGGCTTAACAAACTTTTATGTCCACATTAATCAGAACACTGGGTTCTGCAATATCCAACATGAAGTATTTAGCAGAAGCAATGGCAGCCAGTGAGCGCATAATGGAAGTCATAAATAGAGTCCCCAAAATCGATTCGGAAAACATGGATGGCCGAATTCTACACAACATTTCTGGGGAAGTCGAATTCAAACACGTCGAATTTGCATACCCGTCACGACCGGAGACCACAATATTCAAAGATTTCAACCTGAAAGTCCCTGCTGGAATGACGGTGGCATTGGTAGGCGGGAGTGGGTCTGGGAAATCGACTGTGGTAGCATTGTTGCAGAGGTTTTATGATCCGCTGGGAGGGGAAATTCTGCTTGATGGGGTGGGTATTGATAAGCTTCAGCTCAAGTGGCTAAGGTCGCAGATGGGGTTAGTGAGTCAAGAGCCGGCTTTATTTGCGACATCGATTAAAGAGAACATACTTTTCGGCAAGGAAGATGCTGACATGGATCAAGTTATTGCGGCTTCCAAAGCTTCGAGTGCTCACAACTTCATTTGTCAATTGCCTCAAGGCTATGACACTCAGGTTTGTTCTGATTTGTCATCTTCAAATATTACAAACAGCGAACGTATGCATATATATATGTTTCTATTTAAGTTCATTACCAAGTTAAATTTGTAATTGATTTCTAAACATAGCTTTTTCATAGCATAAACATAGTAAATTACTCAAGTGAAGTGGTAAGACTTAAGAGACCCGAATTAATTACTGCAGTATAAATTCTCTTTTAACAGGCCGGTGAAAGAGGTGTTCAATTGTCAGGAGGACAAAAACAGAGAATAGCGATTGCACGGGCCATAATCAAGTCACCTCGTATACTCCTACTCGACGAGGCAACCAGTGCACTTGACTCAGAGTCAGAACGAGTCGTCCAGGATGCACTCGACCAAGCCGCTGTTGGCCGCACCACCATTATCATTGCGCACCGCCTCTCAACTATCCGTAATGCAGACTTCATCGCCGTCATCCAGAACGGCCAGGTTACGGAGACCGGCTCACACGACGACCTTATACAGGACGAAAATGGCCTGTACACGTCTCTAGTATGTCTCCAACAAACTGAGAAAAATGACGAAGCATTCACTCCGACCACTTCTTCGTTAATTGGAAACCAAGCTGATATCCATACCACAAGCAGCCACAGATTATCAATCATGAGCCGTTCCAGTTCAGCTAACTCAGTCGCGCCGCCGAGCCGTGGAGGAGGAGAGAACTCAATAATGCCGCCAAAGGATCAGGTTCTTCCAGTGCCCTCATTTAAGAGACTGTTGGCCATGAATCTCCCTGAATGGAGGCATGCCGCATTGGGGAGTTTGGGTGCAGTTCTATTCGGGGGAGTTCAGCCATTGCATGCCTTTGCGATGGGGTCAATGATATCGGTGTATTTCTTGCCGGATCATGATGAGATCAAGTACAAGACGAGGATTTATGCGTTGTGCTTTCTTGGTTTGGCGGTCTTCTCCCTAATCATCAATATATTGCAGCATTATAACTTTGCTGCCATGGGAGCGTATTTGACAAAGAGAATTAGGGAGAGTATGTTGACCAAGATTCTGACGTTTGAGATTGGGTGGTTTGATCAAGATGAAAATTCTAGCGGTGCTATTTGCTCGAGACTTGCCAAAGACGCTAATGTGGTACGTAGTACTTTTTCTCATAAGATTACTCAAATAACACTTGGTAGTAGTATATTGCACTTGTGATTTATGGAACAAATTGCAGGTGAGATCATTGGTGGGGGATCGAATTGCACTTCTAGTACAAACATTTTCAGCAATTGTAATTGCTTGGACCCTGGGCTTAGTGATTGCTTGGAGACTTGCCTTGGTCATGATAGCAATCCAGCCCATTGTCATTGTTTGCTTCTATTGCAAGCGTGTGTTGCTGAAGGAAATGTCGCAAAGGCAATGAAAGCGCAAGCTGAAAGCAGTAAGCTCGCAGCTGAAGCTGTTTCAAATCTTTGTACTGTCACTGCCTTCTCTCAAGCTCGAATTCTCAAAATGCTTGAGCTGGCTCAGGAAGGTCCAATGAAGGAAAGCGTCCGACAATCATGGTTTGCTGGTATTGGACTTGCTATTTCCCAGAGCCTTATGTCTCTTACTTGGGCTTTAGACTTTTGGTACGGTGGACAACTTGTTTCTAAAGGGTATATTGGATCAAGGGCTCTTTTTCAAACCTTTAATATATTAGTAGGCACCGGACGGGTTATTGCTGAAGCTGGGACTATGACTAAAGACCTTGCCAAAGGTTCGGAGGCATGTGCGTCAGTCTTTGCTGTGTTAGATCGACATACACGAATTGAGCCTGAAGACCCACACGGTGTAAAGCCCGAAAAGATAATTGGGCACATTGAGCTACGTGATGTTGATTTTGCATACCCTGCTAGGCCCGATGTGATGATCTTCAGATGCTTTTCGATTAAAATTGAAGCTGGGAAGTCAACGGCTTTGGTTGGACATAGTGGGTCCGGAAAGTCAACCATAATAGGTTTAATCGAGAGATTTTATAATCCAATTAAAGGAGTAGTGAAAGTCGACGGTAGGGATATACGATCCTACCACCTTAGGTCCCTAAGGAAATACATTGCACTTGTTAGCCAAGAGCCTACATTATTTGGTGGTACGATTCGTGAAAACATAACATACGGATCTTCTAACGACAAAGATGAAACAGGGATCATTGAAGCTGCAGCCAAGGCAGCCAACGCTCACGATTTCATATCAGGACTCAAGGATGGGTATGATACATGGTGTGGGGATAGAGGATTACAGCTCTCTGGGGGCCAGAAGCAACGTATTGCAATAGCCCGTGCTATATTGAAAAATCCAGCGATCTTGTTGTTGGATGAGGCTACGAGCGCATTGGACAGCCAATCAGAGAAAGTTGTACAAGACGCGCTTGAGCTTGTGATGGTTGGGAGGACTAGCGTAGTTGTTGCACACAGGCTTAGTACTATACAAAACTGTGACATGATTGCAGTGTTGGACAAAGGCAAGGTGGTAGAAAGAGGGACCCACTCTTCGTTGCTAGCTAGAGGGCCCACGGGGCTTACTATTCGCTTGTTAGTCTTCAAGGAACCCCAAATTCTCTAATTGAACAATCAACTAGTTAGTACTTAGTAGTTTATTGGTCTCTTGGCACTATAATCCGAAGGCCCAACTACTTGAATAATAACATTTGTTTTATGATAATTAGGTGTGCTTTTCCTGTATGGGAATGAATTCGAGTTTTTTTTTTTTTTAGCGGTAATTGGTGTGTTATTATTTGTACGTGCAAGTATATGAGTTCGAAATGTTGTTGGTGTGCAACACTATGGCCTGATTGGTCATGTACGTGAAATTTCTCATCGATCTCAATTGCGTGAAATAGATCAATTAAAGGTGACCATTGTTTCAAAGCATTAAGAACAAAAAATTATGATATATAGCACGATATTGTCATAAGTATCACACCATAGTTGAATCAATAATCGCACATTCTTGAATTGGCTACCCTTAGCACTAGGTTCATGAGTTTAGTTCATTTTTAAATAAACAAAACACGTAGTAATACTCTAAAACAAAACAAATTAAACATGAGTAGGAAGAGAAAACAACTTGATATTGATGATGAATCCGAAATTGAAATTCTTTAACAATTGTTGCAACTTGAAGTCCTTTGTTCTCTCTTGTATTTTTCTCACTAAAGTCGACTCAAAAGTTCTCCAAAAGAAACCTCGGAATAAACATAGATGTTCTTATATATATATATATACTAGGTTTTGTGCTCGTGTAAGGCACGGTATCGATATGAAATTGAATCAATATTTGAGGTTTCGTAGGAGGTGAGTAAAATTAAATGACATAAAAATAATGAAATAATAATTAATACAATCCATTTATTTCGTAAGAAAACCAATAATAAAATATTGAAATTAAAAAAAATTTGAAATATAACAACAATATTTTATTATATCCCTCAATAACGACAACTTAGTCTTTGTCGAAGACTTTTGCTTCACAACAATAATTGGTTTAGAAAGCGAGCCGCAATAACTTTTTTATTATTTTTATACGTGAGACAAAGAAAATATAAGACACATTCATTTAACTATATTTTATGTATAGTAATCGATTAATTAAAATATCGGAAAAACATACTTTATTAAAAAGACGTGAGGTGTCGACTTCTTTACCTACTTTAAATATTAATATTAAAGCGGGTGAAGAAGATTAAGGTTGTGACACCTCGTCTTTTTTCTAAAACTACATTCTCAAGGCTCCTTAGCAAGATTGGCTTTTCAAAACCACAATACTATATATCACAAAGGCATTTCATAACCTAAAATTACAAAAAGAGAACACAAATTAATCAACTTGAGCTCAAAAAAAGGTTGAAGGGGATTGATTGAAGGGATATTTTTTTGAAGATGCACCCCAAGTAAAGCCTTATTGTGTTTATTCTTGTTTGTTTATTTTCGATCGATCCTTTGGGCTTTACCGATCAAATGCCTTTTGCATACTTGCTTGGGACATATTGAAAGGAATCAAGAATTATTCAGATCTATATTTTCTTTTATATGATCTGAATATTTTACCAATCTTTGCATACTAATTATTTGAATTTTTTTGTTATAATAATTTTGAATCGATGAATAACACAAAAATAAAATCATCTAAATATCTTTCTATAAGATCTCAAAATTTTGCGATTACTTTAATAATACTAAAAAATTCATTGAAACTAAATTTAACAAACTTGATGACAGGATGATTGCAAGCACTTAATCCATCTTTTTGAAGAGAGGAATTTCTCTGCCTTCTATCTTCCCCGCTTTGTGTACTCATCCCCGTGGTAAGGATCCGGTTTAGGGGCCTCATTAGAAGAACTTTTGTCGACTTCATAACTAAGTGACCCCCTCAAATGTACTTTTAGGGGCTTGTGTAGCAAAATCTTGCTCCGGGCATGTCAAAATCTCTCTCCCAATAAACTTCACTTTTGGGAAACCCCGATCTGCTCCAGGTCGCGGCATTGGGATCTCCCTTTCGAGTTTGATCACCTATTTACGCACCCCCTGTACTGACTGCCCACCTTTCACTCAATCCATTTCGACATGAGAAGATTTACCTCGACGCATGTAAACTGGTGAACTCATAAGCAAACTGTCCCTCTGCTCAACAGATGACTCCTCAATCACCAATCACACAATATCGTTACCAATTTTCAAAAGTTGCACATATATTCTTTTACACATCCACAAATCACAGGAGAAAAATATTTTTGTGCGTTAGAAGAAGGAAGCCAAATGCATGCTCTCCAATGGGATTTAAACACGAAGGGAGCTATGTATGGTCAAGAAATAACTCAGTGAAGCATAAGAGGAAGACAATAGTTTGTGAAGAAAACAACTTGATATATTATTGATCTTGTTGAAGTATATATATACAACTCTTGACCTAGGTTTCGTGACTTGCAAGCTAAGAAAAGATTATAACAAATAAAAGAAAAGATTACAACAAATAAAGGAAAAGATTTACAAGTAAAAGGAAACTAAATCAGAAGCATTATAGAAAAAGAATTATGTATCTTTTGGTATTTTATCGGCCCCGGATGGACATTCCATGGAAAAGGCCAATCTTGGATAACAAATCTTTGGAAACGAACTCGAGGAAGGGGCTTAGTGAGAAGGTCCGAGTCGATCGCCACCGAAATGTGTTGAACAAAAGCCGTTGTTGTTGAACCATCTCACGAACAAAGTGAAAGTGAAACACCGGATTAGCGAGAATAATGAGTCGCACCAAGATTATCACAATAAATGGCGGAGATTGAGACGCGAAAACCAAGCTTGGAAAGTAAATTGCTCACCCATATGACTTCATAGCATCGGCAATAGCACGAATTCGCCTCGGTAGACGAGCGAGCAAGAGAACGTTGCTTTTAGAGGACCAAGCAATAGGATTTCGACCAAGGTAAACAAGAAACGAGATGTAGAAAGATAATCGTCTTTGTCGCCGGCCCGGTCGGCATCACGAAAGCATGAAGAGAGAGAGAGTGTCACGATGAGTTGGATGCCCAAATGTAGAGTACCATGAAGATAGCGAAAGCGCTGAGAAGACAAATGACTAGCACGAGGGCTGCATAAACTCGGCTAACTTATTAACCAGAAAAAGCAATGTCCGGTCTAGTGATGGAGAGATATTGAAGGCCACCAACAATAGAACGATATTACGTGGGATTACAAGCAGGAGTTGGAGTGGTGTGAGAAAGATTCGGAGAGGTAGCCATAGGAGTTGGAGAAGGTTTGGAGTTGAGCATGTTATGACGACGAGTAAGTCATGGGCATATTTAGATTGAGTGAAAGACCATTTGGGTTAGGGTGACTTCGGCCAAGAAGTAAGACAAGGGACCGAGATCTTTTAAGGAGAATCTAGAGGAAAGAGTGGAGACGAACTCTGTCAAGAAGGAAGGAGATGGACCGGTAATAATAATGTCATCGACATATACCAAGAGATAAAGCGGGGAAGAAGATTTAGTAAAATAAAAAGAGAGGGATTAGCAAGGGATGAAAACCAAAGGAAGAAGATAGTTTTGAGTTCTGTACCGTGCACGAGGAGCCTATTTTAGACCATAAATGGCACGACGAAGCCGACGGACATGAGAAGGATGAGAGGGTCAATGAAGCCGGGAGGTTGGGACATGAACACGATTCATGAAGGCGACCTTGTAAGAAGGCATTATTGATATCAAGGCTGGCGGGCGACGGTTGTGGCCGAGAGCTAGGAGAGAAGAAGACGGACGGTGGCGGGTTTCACAACGGGACTAAAGGTGTCTGAATAATCAAGGTTGATGAAAACCCTTGGCAAGACGAGCTTTATATTTGGATAGAATTGTCGGGGTTATATTTGATTCGAAAATCCACTGCCCAACAACATTAGGAGCACTTGGGGACAAGAGACCAAGTATGATTAGAGTGAGAGCGGCGTATTCCTCTGGCGGCCTTGATGAGGGAGGAAAGAGCACATTTAACGATTTGGGAAGATCGGTGGGAGAAAGAGCAGCAAGGTAAGCATACTTGGGATTAGGTTTGATGATATTGTTGGAAAGGCGAGTGACAATGGTACGAGGGAGAAGGTGGGGGTGGGGGTGGGGGTGGGAGGAAACGTGGACGAAAGAGGAGTGTCTGACGAGGTGGGGAGAGCGGTAAAGGGAATAGGGGTTTGGGTTGGCGAGGAAGAGTGGGGAAGAAGATGGTGGCGGAAGGATTGGGAGATGGAGATGTAGGTGGCGACGGGTTGGGTGGGGTGGGAGGAGGAAGAAGAATGGGTAAAGAGTTTACACCATTGGGACGGATGAGCGAGGAGAAGAGTTCGGACCGAGATGAGAGAGGAGAAGGAAAAGTGTCTTCGACAAATTTGACATGTCAGAAGTATAGATTCGATAGGTGGAAGGGTCAAGACAATGATATGCACTTTGTGTAGGAGAATAGCCAACAAAGATGCATGGAATGGAGCGGGAGTTGTGAGGTGTGTAGGGCGGAGCCATGGTACATAGACATCCAAAACTACGCGGTTTGTTGTAGTTAGGAGATTTGTGAAAAAAGGGAGAGTCATTGTGAAGGGTGTCATAGGAGATGATTTATAAGATAGGTAGCGAAGTGAAGGCAAAGGTCCACATGGTGAGGGAAGATAGGCATGAAGAAGAGCAAGGCCGACGACGATATGACGGTGGCGAGTTCGGCATAGCCGTTGTGTTCGGGAGTGTGGGGAGGTGTAGTGAGATGAGAGATGCCATCTGTGAGAGGAAAGGCTTAAGATATTCCACCACCAGAAAAAATAAGCTGAATGATGGGTCTATTAAGTACTTTTCAACAAGGGCTTTGAAGCGATAAAAGTGGCAAAAGTAGATTTTTGTTTGAGGGTAGAACCAAGTGTTGGGTTTCGAGGGTCCATGCGCAGCGGAAGATTGCAAATAACTCAAAACCCTGAGCCCTAGGATCCGTTCTAGATGATTAATTAAGAAGAATGATTTAGAATTACTAACCTTGTGTGCTTTTGTCGTTGATAAACGCGCTCCAACTCCAGATTGAAGAACTAGCGAATCTTCGATGAACGATTCTTTAATCACGAACGAAAGATCTTGAATAGCGAAGATCCTCTATGTGTATCCACGCGTTGAACGAACCCTAGAACAATTCTAGGCGGATTGCTAGATCCTTGATTGAAACTCTTTTCAATCGATGAAGAAATATGGATTTGGATTGAGTTTTTGTTTTCAATTCTCAATTGAAATCTCTCCTTTGTGTTTCTCTAAACCCAAAGGCATGAGAGTGACGGCTAGGGCAACCAAGGGTTTGTATTTATACGTTATAAAAATATTCCCTTTGCGAAAACCTAATTTAAGTCAATTTCGCGTCAGCCAGCCGACGGGACGACTCGCCCCTGGGGACGAGTCGTCCTCGAGACTCTCTCACCGATTCTCTCGTCCCGTGCCAAGGGAATAGTTGGTTCTCCGGGGACGAGTCGTCCCCGAGAACAAAAACTCCATATTCTTCATTTTTGACAATTGCTCGTGCGTGTGACCCCATAGGACTATATTATGTTGGCAATGAGTTCGATCACATCGATCCTCATAAGACATGAGCGGACTCTAGCAAGCCATCATGCCTACCCAAATAATATAATATCAAGTTCGATTTCCTACATAGAACATATCACAATCCCTTTGTCACACGATGTTATATTGAACATGAGTCATGGTCCAAGTCAACTCATATTGTTCAATGCTTTCGTTACTAAGTAAATTGATTAATCGAATGATATTAATCACATTAATTCATTCGGCATGGCCATGCACTACATCAATCTTACTTACGAGTGGCCTAGCAAACATCTCTCTTTACGAGGGACAAATTTCCATCTTGACTTATCATTCTTCCCAACAAGAATCATATCATGCCAATAATAGCCCTTATTGTTATCCGGTTAAAGACAACGTTAAACTATATCAAACATAATATTCATCGAGTGGAAGACGATGATAATCTCAGTCAAAGGATATCAATGATATAACTATATGAGATTTATTTATGACATACGACCATGACATAAATCTCATAATGGGTCAAGTCCAGACCTTGTTCTCTAACAAGTACTCATGAATCTAATGTGCATCTCCATGCATATAATCATCATATGATTATCCATTAGACTTCATACTAGTGCTTCATAAGTACTAGGGACACGATTATTAAAGCAAACATGCAAACATATATAATAATCAAAGAAACAATCTCTTATATAAATGAATAATGACATTACAAATAAGTCTATCTCTATAGGCCTAGGGCACTAACACCTACAGCCTCCCACTTGCACTAGGCCCAATCATTCATGTATCTTATACCCATGGACCTAACATGACCATCATGTTTAGCTTGTGGCAAAGGCTTGGTGAGAGGGTCCGAAATGTTGTCATCCGTTGGTACCTTGCATATCTTGACGTCCTCCCTTTCACGATTTCTCGAATGAGGTGAAAACGTCTCAAAATGTGTTTGGATCGTTGATGTGACCTTGGTTCTTTTGCTTGGGCAATAGCACCATTATTGTCACAATAAAGCTCTATCGGGTTAGTGATACTCGAACGACTTCTAAGTCACTAACGAACTTCTTGATCCAAACCGCCTCCTTAGCCGCATCCGATGCCGCTATGTATTCGGTTGTAGAATCAGCAATGTGCTTTGCTTGGAACTCTTCCAACAAACAAGACCTCCATTTAGCATAAACACAAACCCGATCGCGATCTATAGTCATCTTTGTCGGTTTGGAAGCTTGCATCCGTGTAACCCTTTACAACCGATCATCTTCCATTCCTCCAAATACCAAGAATACATCCTTAGTTCTTCTCAAGTACTTAAGGATATTCTTGATCGCTATCCAATGGTTCTCACCAGATCGATCGGTATCTCGTTGCTTAGAGCATACGAGACATCGGTCTAGTACATAACATGGCATACATGATAGACCCAATTGCCGAAGCATATGGAATATCACTCATCCTCTTTCGCTCATCATTTGTCTTAGGACAATGAGTCTTGCTAAGAGTAATGCCATGTCCCATTGGCAAGTTCCTCTTTTAGAATTTTCCATACGGAATCTTCTAAGGACCTTGTCAATATATGTACTTTGACTCAAACCAATCATCCTTCTTGATCTATCTCTATAGATCTTGATACCAAGGATATAAGCCGCTTCACCCATATCTTTCATTGAAAAACATTTTCCTAACCAAGACTTAACAGCCTCAAGTGCAAGAACATTGTTTCCAATGAGCAAGATGTCATCGACATACAACACCGAAAAAGTACTATGCTTCCACTTATTTTCTTGTATACACAAGGCTCATCTTCGTTTTTGATGAAGCCAAACTCTTTGACCGATTCATCAAAACGTAGATTCCAACTCTGAAGCTTGCTTCAATCCATAAATGGATCTCGCAACTTACATACTTTATTAGAATTCTTTGGATCGACAAACCCTTCAGCCGTATCATGTATACATCCTCAAGTAGGTTTCCGTTAAGAAACGCTGTTTTGACGTCCATTTGCCATATCTCATAGTCGTAATATGCGGCTATGGCAATTAAGATTCTAATAGACTTAAGCATTGCTACGGGCGAAAAGGTTTCATCATAGTCAACGCCATGAGTCCGCCTATACCCTTAGCAACAAGCCTAGCCTTATAAGTATGTACCTTCCCATCCACGTCGGTTTTCTTTTTGAAAACCCATTTGCACCCTATGGTTTTACACCTTCGGTGGATCAATCAAGTTCCAAACTTGATTATCGTACATGGATTTGATCTCGGATTCCATGGCTCCTAGCCACTTGTCCGAATCAGATGGACATCGCCTCTGATAGGAAGTAGGTTCATCATTCTCAATGATTTCTACTTCGTTACTTTCCGTCATGAGAAATCCATATCTCTCGTGTTCGGATCGTATCCTATCCGATCTGCGAAGAACTTGTGTATCTTGAACCGGTTCCACAACAACTTGTGAATTTGGTTCCGTCTCTACTATTGGCTCTATGTCATTTTCGGTTCTTGAATTTCTTCAAGATCAATTTTACTCCCACTAGTTTCTTTAGAGAGAAACTCTTTCTCTAGAAAGACACCATGTCGAGCAACAAACACTTTGTTCTCGGATCGGTTGTAAAATTGATATCCCTTCGTTTCCTTAGGATAACCAACGAAAATGCATTTATCGATCTGGTGCAAGCTTATTTTCGAAACCAATTTCTTTACATAAGCTTCACATCCCCAAATCTTCATGAAAGATAAACTAGGTTTTCTTCCATGCCACATCTCATGTGGGGTCTTAGGAGCCGATTTAGTAGGGACCTTATTAAGTGTGAAAGCAAATGCTTCAGTGCATGTCCCCAAAAGAAATAGGAAGGTTAACTTGACTCATCATCGATCGAACCATATCTAATAGAGTTCGATTTCTCCTCTCGGACACACATTCCATTGTGGTGTTCCGGTGGAGTAAGTTCAAACAATTCCACAACTTTTAAGATGATCGTCAAATTCTTGGCTTAAATATTCACCACCTCGATCGGATCGAAGTGTTTTAATAGTTTTGCCAAGTTGATTTTGTACTTCATTTTGAAATATTCTAAATATCTCAAATGCTTCACTTTTGTACTTCATCGATAGACATAGCCATATCCGGATAAGTCATCGTGAATGTTATGAAGTACCGAAATCCTCCCCTAGCAATGCTATTCATTGGTCCACATACATCGTATGTATGAGAGCCAACAAATCACTAGCCCTTTCACTACTCTTAGTAAAGGTGCTTTAGTCATCTTGCCCAATAAACAAGATTCGCAAACATCATATGATTCATAATCATATGAGTCTAAATATCCATCTTTATGGAGTTTAGAGACGCGTTTCTCATTTATGTGACCAAGACGGCAATGCCATTTAAATGTGTTGTTCACATTGTTTGGTTTAGATTTCTTACTAACATGATAGACATTCTCAACATTATTTTCAACATCCAAGACATAAAGGCCATTAAAAGAATGAGCAATACAAGAAAGCACATCATTCATATAAATGGAAAATTTCTTATTCGCAATAAGAAAACAGTAACCCTCATTGTCTAAACAAGAAATTGAAATAATGTTTCGCCAAATCCGAACATAATAGCGGTTATTCAAAACTAATATTAATCCGCTAGGTAAAGTGACTTCGTAAGTCCCTACGGCCACGCAAAACTCTTGCTCCATTTCCAACCCGCAGTCTACTTCACCTTCCTTGAGCAACCTTCTATTCTTTAGTCCCCGCACATTTAGGCAAATGTGAGATCCACATCCGGTATCTAATACCCAAGAACTAGAAGTAGAAAGTAAAATATCTATCACATAGATACTCAAGTCATGGCAATCTCATTGCCCTTCTTCTTCGATCCTTCCGGATAAGCTTTGCGCTACGCCTCCAATGCCCGGTTCCTTGCAATGGTAGCAAACCGCATCCTTTTGGGATTTGGGTTGAGGCTTCTCAACAACGGCAACCTTTGCCTCCGGTTTAGCAACTCTTGCTTTAACCTTGGGTTTCTTGAACCCCTTTCCTTTATTCACCATCAACACTTGATTGGTTTTCTTGGCAATATTGTTCTCTGCATTCTTAAGCATCCCATGCAATTCGAGAGATTTATTCATCCCATTCATGTTATAATTCATAACGAACGATTATAACTTTCGTGGAGTGAATGCAATATCATATCCGTAGCCGCTCAACCGGATAGATATCCAAGCCTCTCAAGATGTTCGAGGTAACCCTTCATTTTCAACACATGAGGCCCAACAGTTGTCCTTCAATCATCTTGCATGAATGAAGAGCCTTCATAGTGTCAAACCTTTCCGACGTGCTTGCAATCGAACATTTCCTTCAAATGATTTCCAAATCATAAGCTTCCATGTGTACAAGGTCCTTCAAGGGCCTTACACATGGAAGCAAGCATCAAGCAACCAACATCAATAGAATCATCCACATGTTTCTTATGTTGATCCTTTTCGCTTTAGTTGCATTAGCAGGCTCGGGTGGAACGGGTCCATCGAGAATGTACAACTTCCTTTCTGTTTGAGAACAATTCCCAAACTGGATCCAATCCACATAGTTGTTGCCATTCTCTTCTAACTTGTCCTTCTCAAGGACCGATCGCAGTTTTTGATTAGTGTTAACACCATTGATCTACAAAGATATGCAACAAATATGAACACATATAAGTACCAATTTCAATTTAAGAGATTAATTAACGTATTTCTCAAATACTCCCACTAAATTACATAACCTTCTTATACAAACATGCATAATATAATTTAGTAGGCTAAGACCCAACTTTAATTTAATTTCAAGTCGGCTATGGCACGATCTCAAAATTAAACTAAAAAGGTAGATAACATTTATCAATCATATCAATATATGACTCTTAGATCCTTTATGAGATTATAGACATCATATGTCACATGTTTCAATCCCATCTTATGCCTTAGGCCCAAAACTGTTTTGATAGCCTAATTGAGTTCAACTATTTTAAACGTATAACAATCACCGTTTGCTCATCTTGATCATACAAAGATAGAATCAATGTACCTCCGTGGCGTAGCCTACATGAAACTATCCGTGTACTCACAAGTGTTTAAACATGGGTGGCATAGACAAACTCAAATTTCAATGAAGGTTCAATTTTCATGTTTATCAATTAACATGGCAAGGTTGATTCATGAAAATTATATGAGCATAATTATGAACATGGAATGATGCATCACAAATCGCATTTGATGTTTACATCATAATTTCTAATCAATTAGGGTTTAATGACTCATGTAAAATCTCATTTAATATGAACATAATCCCTATAACAAACACTTTGTTCAAGATCTAGAAATTCATCAATTACTAGTACGTGGCATTGTAATCCAAGGTTATCCCACACTTCCATCGAAGTGCCGTGGGGAAGTTTTTGGTGTCCAGCCCATATACTAAGTAATATTCAAGACCCATATTCTAGATTAATCACATTAATCAAATAATTCAATTCACAATCATGGTATATCAAAATATACAATTACTTCCATAAGCAATTCTCATATAAAATCATGTTCTAAATCATATTCATCATGAAAATTAACATAATCACATTATATAATTATCATGATAATCTAATATAAACATCATGAACGGTGCTCTGATACCACTGTTGGGTTTCGAGGGTCCATGCGCAGCGGAAGATTGCAAATAACTCGAAAACCCGGAGCCCTAGGATCCGTTCTAGATGATTAATTAAGAAGAATGATTTAGAATTACTAACCTTGTGTGCTTTTGTCGTTGATAAACGCGTTCCAACTCAGATTGAAGAACTAGCGAATCTTCGATGAACGATTCTTTAATCACGAACGAAAGATCTTGAATAGCGAAGATCCTCTATGTGTATCCACGCGTTGAACGAACCCTAGAACAATTCTAAGCGGATTGCTAGATCCTTGATTGAAACTCTTTTCAATCGATGAAGAAATATGGATTTGGATTGAGTTTTGTTTTTCAATTCTCAATTGAAATCTCTCCTTTTGTGTTTCTCTAAACCCAAAGGCATGAGAGTGACGGCTAGGGCAACCAAGGGTTTTTATTTATACGTTATATAAATATCCCTTAAAACCCTAATTTAAGTCAATTTCGCGTCGGTCCAGCTGACGGGACGACTCGTCCCGGGGACGAGTCGTCCTCGAGACTCTCTCACCGATTCTCTCCCAGTGCCAAGGGAATAGTTGGTTCTCCTGGGACGAGTCGTCCCCGAGAACAAAAACTCCATATTCTTCATTTTTGACAATTCGCTCGATGCGTGTGACCCCATAGGACTATATTATGTTGGCAATGAGTTCGATCACATCGATCCTCATAAGACATGAGCGGACTCTAGCAAGCCATCATGCCTACCCAAATAATATAATATCAAGTTCGATTTCCTACATAGAACATATCACAATCCCTTTGTCACACGATGTTATATTGAACATGAGTCATGGTCCAAGTCAACTCATATTGTTCAATGCTTTCGTTACTAAGTAAATTGATTAATCGAATGATATTAATCACATTAATTCATTCGGGCATGGCCATGCACTACATCAATCTTACTTACGAGTGGCCTAGCAAACATCTCTCTTTACGAGGACAAATTTCCATCTTGACTTATCATTCTTCCCAACAAGAATCATATCATGCCAATAATAGCCCTTATTGTTATCCGGTTAAAGACAACGTTAAACTATATCAAACATAATATTCATCGAGTGGAAGACGATGATAATCTCAGGTCAAAGGATATCAATGATATAACTATATGAGATTTATTTATGACATATGACCATGACATAAATCTCATAATGGGTCAAGTCCAGTACCTTGTTCTCTAACAAGTACTCATGAATCTAATGTGCATCTCCATGCATATAATCATCATATGATTATCCATTAGACTTCATACTAGTGCTTCATAAGTACTAGGGACACGATTATTAAAGCAAACATGCAAACATATATAATAATCAAAGAAACAATCTCTTATATAAATGAATAATGACATTACAAATAAGTCTATCTCTATAGGCCTAGGGCACTAACACCTACAGTCTCCCACTTGCACTAGGCCCAATCATTCATGTATCTTATACCCATGGACCTAACATGACCATCATGTTTAGCTTGTGGCAAAGGCTTGGTGAGAGGGTCCGAAATGTTGTCATCCGTTGGTACCTTGCATATCTTGACGTCCTCCCTTTCACAGATTTCTCGAATGAGGTGAAAACGTCTCAAAATGTGTTTGGATCGTTGATGTGACCTTGGTTCTTTTGCTTGGGCAATAGCACCATTATTGTCACAATAAAGCTCTATCGGGTTAGTGATACTCGGAACGACTTCTAAGTCACTAACGAACTTCTTGATCCAAACCGCCTCCTTAGCCGCATCCGATGCTGCTATGTATTCGGCTTCGGTTGTAGAATCAGCAACAGTGCTTTGCTTGGAACTCTTCCAACAAACAGCACCTCCATTTAGCATAAACACAAACCCAGACTGCGATCTATAGTCATCTTTGTCGGTTTGGAAGCTTGTATCTGTGTAACCCTTTACAACCGATCATCTTCCATTCCTCCAAATACCAAGAATACATCCTTAGTTCTTCTCAAGTACTTAAGGATATTCTTGATCGCTATCCAATGGTTCTCACCAGGATCGGTCGGTATCTACTGTTGCGCTTAGAGCATACGAGACATCGGTCTAGTACATAACATGGCATACATGATAGACCCAATTGCCGAAGCATATGGAATATCACTCATCCTCTTTCGCTCATCATTTGTCTTAGGACAATGAGTCTTGCTAAGAGTAATGCCATGTCCCATTGGCAAGTTCCTCTTTTAGAATTTTCCATACGGAATCTTCTAAGGACCTTGTCAATATATGTACTTTGACTCAAACCAATCATCCTTCTTGATCTATCTCTATAGATCTTGATACCAAGGATATAAGCCGCTTCACCCATATCTTTCATTGAAAAACATTTTCCTAACCAAGACTTAACAGTCTCAAGTGCGAACATTGTTTCCAATGAGCAAGATGTCATCGACATACAACACCGAAAAAGTACTATGCTTCCACTTATTTTCTTGTATACACAAGGCTCATCTTCGTTTTGATGAAGCCAAACTCTTTGACTGATTCATCAAAACGTAGATTCCAACTCTGGAAGCTTGCTTCAATCCATAAATGGATCTCTGCAACTTACATACTTTATTAGAATTCTTTGGATCGACAAACCCTTCAGCCGTATCATGTATACATCCTCAAGTAGGTTTCCGTTAAGAAACGCTGTTTTGACGTCCATTTGCCATATCTCATAGTCGTAATATGCGGCTATGGCAATTAAGATTCTAATAGACTTAAGCATTGCTACGGGCGAAAAGGTTTCATCATAGTCAACGCCATGAGTCGCCTATACCCCTTAGCAACAAGCCTAGCTTTATAAGTATGTACCTTCCCATCCACGTCGGTTTTCTTTTGAAAACCCATTTGCACCCTATGGTTTTACACCTTCGGGTGGATCAATCAAGTTCCAAACTTGATTATCGTACATGGATTTGATCTCGGATTCCATGGCTCCTAGCCACTTGTCCGAATCAGAGTGGACATCGCCTCTTGATAGGAAGTAGGTTCATCATTCTCAATGATTTCTACTTCGTTACTTTCCGTCATGAGAAATCCATATCTCTGGTTCGGATCGTATCCTATCCGATCTGCGAAGAACTTGTGTATCTTGAACCGGTTCCACAACAACTTGTGAATTTGGTTCCGTCTCTACTATTGGCTCTATGTCATTTTCGGGTTCTTGAATTTCTTCAAGATCAATTTTACTCCCACTAGTTTCTTTAGAGAGAAACTCTTTCTCTAGAAAGACACCATGTCGAGCAACAAACACTTTGTTCTCGGATCGGTTGTAAAATTGATATCCCTTCGTTTCCTTAGGATAACCAACGAAAATGCATTTATCGATCTGGTGCAAGCTTATTTTCGAAACCAATTTCTTTACATAAGCTTCACATCCCCAAATCTTCATGAAAGATAAACTAGGTTTTCTTCCATGCCACATCTCATGTGGGGTCTTAGGAGCCGATTTAGTAGGGACCTTATTAAGTGTGAAAGCAATGTTTCAGTGCATGTCCCCAAAAGAAATAGGAAGGTTAACTTGACTCATCATCGATCGAACCATATCTAATAGAGTTCGATTTCTCCTCTCGGACACACCATTCCATTGTGGTGTTCCGGGTGGAGTAAGTTCTGAAACAATTCCACAACTTTTAAGATGATCGTCAAATTCTTGGCTTAAATATTCACCACCTCGATCGGATCGAAGTGTTTTAATAGTTTTGCCAAGTTGATTTTGTACTTCATTTTGAAATATTCTAAATATCTCAAATGCTTCACTTTTGTACTTCATCGATAGACATAGCCATATCGGATAAGTCATCGTGAATGTTATGAAGTACCGAAATCCTCCCCTAGCAATGCTATTCATTGGTCCACATACATCGGTATGTATGAGAGCCAACAAATCACTAGCCCTTTCACTACTCTTAGTAAAAGGTGCTTTAGTCATCTTGCCCAATAAACAAGATTCGCAAACATCATATGATTCATAATCATATGAGTCTAAATATCCATCTTTATGGAGTTTAGAGACGCGTTTCTCATTTATGTGACCAAGACGGCAATGCCATTTAAATGTGTTGTTCACATTGTTTGGTTTAGATTTCTTACTAACATGATAGACATTCTCAACATTATTTTCAACATCCAAGACATAAAGGCCATTAAAAGAATGAGCAATACAGTAAAGCACATCATTCATATAAATGGAAAATTTCTTATTCGCAATAAGAAAACTGTAACCCTCATTGTCTAAACAAGAAATTGAAATAATGTTTCTGCTCAAATCCGGAACATAATAGCAGTTATTCAAAACTAATATTAATCCGCTAGGTAAAGTGACTTCGTAAGTCCCTACGGCCAATGCAGCAACTCTTGCTCCATTTCCAACCCGCAGGTCTACTTCACCTTCCTTGAGCAACCTTCTATTCTTTAGTCCCTGCACATTTAGGCAAATGTGAGATCCACATCCGGTATCTAATACCCAAGAACTAGAAGTAGAAAGTAAAATATCTATCACATAGATACCTGAAGTCATGGCAATCTCATTGCCCTTCTTCTTCAGTCCTTCCAGATAAGCTTTGCAGTTACGCCTCCAATGCCCAGTTTCCTTGCAATGGTAGCAAACCGCATCCTTTTGGGATTTGGGTTGAGGCTTCTCAACAACGGCAACCTTTGCCTCCGGTTTAGCAACTCTTGCTTTAACCTTGGGTTTCTTGAACCCCTTTCCTTTATTCACCATCAACACTTGATTGGTTTTCTTGGCAATATTGTTCTCTGCATTCTTAAGCATCCCATGCAATTCGACAGAGATTTATTCATCCCATTCATGTTATAATTCATAACGAACGATTATAACTTTCGGGAGTGAATGCAATATCATATCCGTAGCCGCTCAACGGATAGGATATCCAAGCCTCTCAAGATGTTCGAGGTAACCCTTCATTTTCAACACATGAGGCCCAACGGGTTGTCCTTCAATCATCTTGCATGAATGAAGAGCCTTCATAGTGTCAAACCTTTCTGACGTGCTTGCAACGGAACATTTCCTTCAAATGATTTCCCAAATCATAAGCTTCCATGTGTACAAGGTCCTTCGAAGGGCCTTACACATGGTAACAAGCATCAAGCAACCAACATCAATAGAATCATCCACATGTTTCTTATGTTGATCCTTTTCGCTTTAGTTGCATTAGCGGCTCGGGTGGAACGGGTCCATCGAGAATGTACAACTTCCTTTCTGTTTGAGAACAATTCCCAAACTGCGGATCCAATCCACATAGTTGTTGCCATTCTCTTCTAACTTGTCCTTCTCAAGGACCGATCGCGATGTGATTTTGATTAGTGTTAACACCATTGATCTACAAAGATATGCAACAAATATGAACACATATAAGTACCAATTTCAATTTAAGAGATTAATTAACGTATTTCTCAAATACTCCCACTAAATTACATAACCTTCTTATACAAACATGCATAATATAATTTAGTAGGCTAAGACCCAACTTTAATTTAATTTCAAGTCGGCTATGGCACGACTGCTCAAAATTAAACTAAAAAAGGTAGATAACATTTATCAATCATATCAATATATGACTCTTAGATCCTTTATGAGATTATAGACATCATATGTCACATGTTTCAATCCCATCTTATGCCTTAGGCCCAAAACTGTTTTGATAGCCTAATTGAGTTCAACTATTTTAAACGTATAACAATCACCGTTTGCTCATCTTGATCATACAAAGATAGAATCAATGTACCTCCGTGGCGTAGCCTACATGAAACTATCCGTGTACTCACAAGTGTTTAAACATGGGTGGCATAGACAAACTCAAATTTCAATGAAGGTTCAATTTTCATGTTTATCAATTAACATGGCAAGGTTGATTCATGAAAATTATATGAGCATAATTATGAACATGGAATGATGCATCACAAATCGCATTTGATGTTTACATCATAATTTCTAATCAATTAGGGTTTAATGACTCATGTAAAATCTCATTTAATATGAACATAATCCCTATAACAAACACTTTGTTCAAGATCTAGAAATTCATCAATTACTAGTACGTGGCATTGTAATCCAAGGTTATCCCACACTTCCATCGAAGTGCCTGTGGGGAAGTTTTTGGTGTCCAGCCCATATACTAAGTAATATTCAAGACCCATATTCTAGATTAATCACATTAATCAAATAATTCAATTCACAATCATGGTATATCAAAATATACAATTACTTCCATAAGCAATTCTCATATAAAATCATGTTCTAAATCATATTCATCATGAAAATTAACATAATCACATTATATAATTATCATGATAATCTAATATAAACATCATGAACGGTGCTCGATACCACCGTTGGGTTTCGAGGGTCCATGCGCAGCGGAAGATTGCAAATAACTCGAAAACCCGAGCCCTAGGATCCGTTCTAGATGATTAATTAAGAAGAATGATTTAGAATTACTAACCTTGTGTGCTTTTGTCGTTGATAAACGCGTTCCAACTCAGATGAAGAACTAGCGAATCTTCGATTAACGATTCTTTAATCACGAACGAAAGATCTTGAAGCGAAGATCCTCTATGTGTATCCACGCGTTGAACGAACCCTAGAACAATTCTAAGCGGATTGCTAGATCCTTGATTGAAACTCTTTTCAATCGATGAAGAAATATGGATTTGGATTGAGTTTTGTTTTTCAATTCTCAATTGAAATCTCTCCTTTGTGTTTCTCTAAACCCAAAGGCATGAGAGTGACGGCTAGGGCAACCAAGGGTTTTTATTTATACGTTATATAAATATCCCTTTGCGAAAACCCTAATTTAAGTCAATTTCGTCGGTCCAGCCGACGGGACGACTCGTCCCCAGGGGACGAGTCGTCCCTCAGACTCTCTCACCGATTCTCTCGTCCCGTGCCAAGGGAATAGTTGGTTCTCCGGGACGAGTCGTCCCCGAGAACAAAAACTCCATATTCTTCATTTTTGACAATTCGTTCGATGCGTGTGACCCATAGGACTATATTATGTTGGCAATGAGTTCGATCACATCGATCCTCATAAGACATGAGCGGACTCTAGCAAGCCATCATGCCTACCCAAATAATATAATATCAAGTTCGATTTCCTACATAGAACATATCACAATCCCTTTGTCACACGATGTTATATTGAACATGAGTCATGGTCCAAGTCAACTCATATTGTTCAATGCTTTCTCGTTACTAAGTAAATTGATTAATCGAATGATATTAATCACATTAATTCATTCGGGCATGGCCATGCACTACATCAATCTTACTTACGAGTGGCCTAGCAAACATCTCTCTTTACGAGGACAAATTTCCATCTTGACTTATCATTCTTCCCAACAAGAATCATATCATGCCAATAATAGCCCTTATTGTTATCCGGTTAAAGACAACGTTAAACTATATCAAACATAATATTCATCGAGTGGAAGACGATGATAATCTCAGGTCAAAGGATATCAATGATATAACTATATGAGATTTATTTATGACATATGACCATGACATAAATCTCATAATGGGTCAAGTCCAGTACCTTGTTCTCTAACAAGTACTCATGAATGTAATGTGCATCTCCATGCATATAATCATCATATGATTATCCATTAGACTTCATACTAGTGCTTCATAAGTACTAGGGACACGATTATTAAAGCAAACATGCAAACATATATAATAATCAAAGAAACAATCTCTTATATAAATGAATAATGACATTACAAATAAGTCTATCTCTATAGGCCTAGGGCACTAACACCTACATTTTCTTGAAGCATCATCATCGGCAAAAATGGGTGGCCGGGTGAGTTATGGAGGTTGATGGGTTTGTAGAGGGAGAAAGAGTAATGTATGAAGATTGAAGAAGAAGACTCTGGGAAGAAGGCACGTAGAGAGAGGAATTAATTTTCTTTAAGTTTATTTTTATATTTTGCATTTGTTGTTCACGTCATCCCATTCACTTAATTGCCAACAAGGGTATTTTTGTCTTAAAAATAAGTAATTAACGACTCAATTGACTTCCGTCAGTTAAAGGATTAACTGATCACCAAAAACCTCAGTTTAAGTACCAATTTGAAATGTTGGTAAGATGAGGGACCAAATTATATATTAATCCTACAATGCTTATCATTCAAACCTGGGGTCCTTTAAATAAAACATACTAAATAGTAAGATTAACTACTCCTTCCGTTTCGGTCAAAAAGTTCACTTTCATTTTTTGGAAGTCAAAATGTGATTAAATCAAATCAAAATTTTACATACTTTAATTATATTTTAGGAAATAAAATTTTATTAATTAAAAACTACCTTAAGAATACTATGAATTACAACTTTAATAGTTTTGTAAAAGAAACTAAATTTATGTAAATTATTAGTCAAACTTTAACTACTTTGACCAAAAAAAATTAAAAATAGACTCTTTAACTAGAACGGAGGGAGGGAGTACTACTTATTACTCAATGCTTCCCAACAATTTCTCTAACTGGGGGATTTGTTAAGACATTAACTTGCCCCAATTTCTTTTTTTTTTTTTTTTCTTTTCAGGAGGAAAATTTCATGAGTTGATTAATTAAACAAACTATTTGCACGAGTAAATGAAGAATATCATCTCACAAAAATAAAAGAATAAAGAATAATTTTGAACCGATCTCAAGTTCAACTATTGAGTGCATTAATTGCTTGCAGTATATATCGGAAAATGCCACAACTCACATCTTATTAATTCTGAAGATCATTCTTGTAAGAATATTTAATAAATGGACTCCTCCTCCTCCTCCATAGTATCAATCTCCTTGTACCCCGATGCAGTTGTCAAGTTGTCATTGGAGGTTCTTATTCTCTTGTTTTGTCAATTTTTCTTTGTTTTTCACCAAGGATGCATGCAAAATCTTGGTCATCCCAATGCTTCTTATTCTCCCACAACACTTTCTTATTCTCTATGGCCCGGATGATGAGGTTCTAAAATACAGTAATAATTTAAATTTTAAAAAGAAAATTGCTTTTGAAATCGTCGTCGTTAACTTGTGAATGCATGCTTATTTGGTGTTACTGTAAGTGTAATGTAACCAATAAAGTTGCTTTCTCCGATCCTAATGCTACTGCCATTTCCCTTCATAAATTTTTAAGCTTGATTTGAAGTTAATTTGCCAATGAAATTAGTTCACTTTTAATGCACCCAAATACATCATCGATCGATAATTAAAGATGGTGGTGATTCAGCGGTAGGTAGATATATCTATCTATCTATATACATATATATGTTGGCTGTATTTGTAATTAAGAGTCATGTTACTCTTGTTATCTAACTCAAGCTTTTGCTCGACCAGAGCTCTACTTAAGAATGATTTGTATGTAAAATGAACCAAATTTTCTTGTGACCGACAAATCTATTTGTAAGCTTGTTTGAGATAGCCTCAATAATGAGTGCAATTTATGAAATGTTAAATTGTTTAAATTTTACCCAATAAAAAGTCAAATTACGTACTTAATTAGACTCACTCAAGATCGATCTCAGATCAATTAAGAGGATGGTATGAGAAAATATTTGATAAGAGGCTTATTTAGAACCAACTCGATAGTATACACGAGCCTAATTAACTCAATCTCCATTACAAACACCTATAGCGAGTTGAGATTGAATTCGCCAATTACTCAATTCATTTACAATATTCCTAAGTATGAATTGATGGTTCATTGGTGTTGGGGTTTCGAAGAAAGATTATATAGAACAATTAAAGCTTCCTTTTATTTTTTTAAAATTTTTGTCCAGAATAGCCAAATAGACATACTTACTTGAAACTTTTGATCATTGCACCAATAATATACGGAGTAACAAATAAAGTAAGTTTTTATTATTTCAACAACTTAGAAAAATTAAAGTAGTTAAAAAAAAAAAATAAGGCAAGCCAGTTTACTATATTAAGTAAACACACCACTAAAACAAATGCCACATGTTAATGTAATTAATTTCCTAATCAAGATTGATTGTTTAACTTGATCGCATGAGCCAAAAATGCTCATATTTAAATATTTATGGAGAATCCTAAGAAATTTAAAATATGCGGTAAGAACAAATAAATGTGTCAATCAAAGATATGATTACAAGAAATGTGATGGAAATGGAATTATGCTGGGGGCCGGAGCTGTTTTCTTTTGTAAACACAATAGTGAGCACCTTAATCATTGGCCGGAAATTACTACTCGTATAAATGACAAAGCAAATCTCTAATGTCAGTGTCACACACTACCAATTAATGGAATTGACGATATAATTAACGTGGAGTGGGTGTAGGTGTACTTACTTTGTACCTCTCCAAAATTCTAACAAGATGCCTTGAATTAATTTCACCTATTTATCCATCAAGATGATCTCGAGCGAGCTATATATGATCGAATATATATATATCAACACGTACGATAGATCATATATGTACGTATACGCATCCTTGATGAAAGTCTGGAATTGTTTCGATACCTGTTTCAAAAAAACAAAAACAAAAACAAAAAACCTTGAGATCGAAGAGAGGTTAACATATATAATTACGCGAGAGCTTGAAGGATAAAAAGAAGAAGGATGCAACTTTATAGGAAATAGGAGGCCTAATTAGAAATGCTGATGGGAATTCGGAAGTAGGATTAATTAAGGGACAAATTGGCTGTTACTCGTTCTGGGCGATTAAACGGCTTAAAAATTGCATGGGAAAGAAGATATCCCAAGGTTGAAATTGATCGAGTAATATTTTTCAACTTCAAATATTGATGTTATCATGCATGTAAACCCTATATATATGAGTGAAATCACTGGAAGAGGTAAATGGTTGAGGATAACCGGAGGGAACCAATTACTTCGAGTTACGTACGTGCATCTGCTTAGGGGGAATTAATTATATATATTTAATCTGATGAATTCCTAATAATTGAAACAAAGAAAATTGTGTTGAGTAAAGTTGTGTTTATTACTCCCCTCTGTTCCACCCAAAGAGTCTGTATTTGAAAAGTCTAATAATTAAAGAATATAAAATGAGTTATTGGGGTTGGTTATAATTACAAAAATACTTAAATACAACAAATATGCTTACAACACAATTAGAAGATAAAAGATTATGAGAATTGTAATTAAACATAATTTTTTAAAGTAGGCTTTTTAAGTATAATATCCTAAAATAGAATAGTAAACTATTTGTCTGGAATGGAGAAAGTAGTTGTCCTTCTATTACCCTCTTCAAACTTAACTTATTAGCGGATCTACCGTCCCTTACCTATTTCTTAGCAGTCAAAGCAAAGCCTACACGATTGGGAAATTGCGGCCGGTTCTTTTTATGAGATTTTCAATCGCTTTAGTGTCTTATTTATGTTTTCAACCGCTTAAATTCAATTTAAGTAATAAATTGATTAATTTTTTCAAAACTGCACCCGTTACAATCTAAACTACGTTTGAAGCATTATTTTCTTTTATTTTTGCTACATCTTCATCTTTCTCTCTCTCTCTCTCATTTTCTTTTCATGCTCAGTTTATAATAAAAAGACAACATCAATATAGTTTTTTAATTTATTTTAATTATTTACGTTTTTCTTTTATCAATTTTTTTCGCAATCGCTGAATGTTATTTCAGCCTCATCCTGATGTGAAAATTCAAAAATAAAGTGACAACCTTTTTATAAGTGTCTTGGAGAGTTCATTTAATCTTAATTCCCTAATATTCGCAATATATTGTGCATTGAAAATAAAAGTTGTCCATCGCGATGCATGAAAACAGTAATTTTTTAGTACAATTTTGTGCATCACGATACACACTTTTGATGCATGGCAAGTGTAATGTTGTGTATCGCGATGCACAAAAATAGTATTTTTAGTACAATTTTGTGCAACGCGATGCACACTTTAATGCATTGCACGTGTACTGTTGTGTATTAGCACTGTTTTGTGCATCGCGATGCAAGTGTAAAGTTTTGCATCGCGATGCAAGTGTAATGTTGTGCATCGCGATGCCCAAAAATAGTACTGATGAATTGCAAGTGTCATGTTGTGCATTAGTATTGTTTTGTGCATTGCAATGCACTTTTGATGCATCGCAAGTGTAATATATAGCGTGCATCAAGTGTAATGTACAAATATTATTTTTTGTGCATCGCGATGCATATCGTGTCTGTTCCGTGTTTTTTAAGTGCATAGATAATATTTCGCAATAAAAGTGTCATTTTTTAGTTTAAAATAATTATAGTAAATTAAAGGAGTTGAAAATTGTCTAAAAAGGACTAACCGAATTTCTCCCTTGTTTATTAGATAAAATAAAGTAAAAGTTTAGTTGGTTTGGTTTGGTTGTATTTATCGTCTTATTACAAGAGAGATCCAATTAAAGAACCATTGATCATTTTTATAAGTATGCAAAAGTCCACGGACCATAAAAAGGACAGAAAACAATCAGCCCACTCACGCAGTGGGCTCTCGAGAAGAATCTATAAGATTGTGAAAAATCTCTCAAGCCCAAACTGCATTCATCTCATTCTCGGCCACCCTGCATGTTAAAGAGATTTTCTATAGTTCCATGTCGTTTTTTCCAACTGGATAATTTCTTTATTTCAACATCAGGAAATGCGAATGCCAGCATTGGGACTATGTGTATCTTCGTATTTTTTTGTTGAACGTATACATTGTCTTTTTTTTAAAAAAATTAGGTTCAAATTATCAGTTATTTCGAGTCGAGGCAAAAGTTAAGTTTACAACGTGTTTTCTTAATTTAATTTGCTTGAATACAGAAGCTTAGCTCTCTTGTGGTTGCAATTTAAATTCCTCACAACTTAACCGTGAAATCGCATTAGCATCAAGCAAGGATATATACTTATGCCTCAGCAATGCTATATTTTTGTTGGTTGTGTAGGAAAATGAGACATAAAATATTTTTGTTTTATCTCGTAAGATGGAGAGTAGCAGTGAGAAAAAAATAAGATGAATTGTACTCCAATTTTATAGATAACCTTTTATTCACTTGAGATTTAAGTATCTTTATACCCTCTTATAATCTTGTAATTATGACTAACTTCATGTATATTATAATTTATTCCTAAATTAACAAATGATTGATTAATTGGCAAGCTTTAGCTGGAATCAAAACAAGGGAGGGGGGGGGTTTCATTTTTTTCTTTTCAAATGAATTCCTAGACAGTAATATTAAACCAACCGAAAGATCAAAGATGACTTGTTCAACTCTATCAACATTATTGAGCTCTTTCGATCATCGAATATGAGATTTCTCATATGTTTGAACAAAAAAATTTATTAAAAAAAAAAAAATACTAATAATTTACTTCACATGAAGCAAGTTGGAAAACGTCTAAATCCAAGGGTTTGAGTCGTTACGTTCCATCATTTCACAATTGAATCTATAATTAGTTGAAATACCGATTTGTGTAAAACGTAGCTAATGGTCCACTCTAAATGAAGAATAAGCCCCCACACACACTACCTATACTATTACAATATGACAATGGATAAGTCTTATTTGACTTACCCCATCAGGCCATATATTTTGTTATTGTAGGAATACTAAGCCACAACATGATCAGAAGTGGTTTCCACATGGCCAAGTCAATCATAATTGAAGTGTTCTCATAAATTTTAAGAAAATTTTCGAGGTCAACTTTCAAATGCAAATGGAAGGAGTACTAGCTAGTAAGAATATTAAACCAACTAATTAATGAATTTTAATTAATGAAGACTAGCTCTTTTACCAACCCCTAATTAGGCCAAAATTTAAAGTTATCTACTATTCCTTCCATTCCCTATTTATTAACTTTACCCGAGTTTTAAAATAGTAATTGACTCTATGTAATTTTTTTTTTTTAATAATTACCTACACTCTGGTCAATTAACAACTCATGACAATATGAATTTTATTAAATCTTTTGTGACTATGTTTTTTTGTTCACCTCATATTTTCAAAGTGCCCTTAGAGACTATGTTAACTACACCACTGAAACATCTGATCAACGTACGTATTAAGTTGGTTTGAGATAATTCAAAAAAAATTATTTTTTTTTAATTTTTATTTTTTTTGAGATTCTTACTACTTCTCCACTTGCATGTGAGAGTTGACTTGTATTATTCTCAAAATTTACGAATAGTTCAATTATGAAAAATTTGATTGACTAATCCATCTTAAACACACATCTCATGTTCTGATCATCTTATTCGTGGCCATACTTCTTTCCATTAGAGTGGACACACCAGCTAACGTTTTACACAAAATCAAACTTTCAACACACCATGAGTCAATTGAGAAGGTGCATGGTAGAACGACTCCAAACCATGGATCAAGTCTACCTTAACCCAATATGCTTGCTTCTTGATGTGATGTCCAAAAACGACATATTATAGTGTGTTTTCTCCAACGGCCACATACTCAATTTTACCAAAACAAATCACATCTCACAGAAAGAAAAAAAAAATTAATAAAGAAGAGGTTTATGTTAGGAAGGATAGGTAAATGCTGGGAAGGTCAAAGAAATTCATCTTAAACTATGACTTTTACCGTGTGCAAGTCGTTTGATTGGCTAATCAACTAAGTAGGTGTTTTTATGCTGGAGTGCGACAAATATAAACATTGATTAAGAACCAAACTTAGATTATACTTTGTGAGTCGAAGATAAATAGGTTAAATGATTGTTGTTTTAATTTTCATACATATTGTCTTCAGAAGGACGATAATGATTTGTGACGAAAAATTCGTTCATCCTATGGTTGTATTCCGTTCTTCTCCGAAATAAGTGTTTATTTTTTACAAAAATTGAAGAATTTGACTTTTGAATCATTTTAGTAATATATGTATATTAATATTTTAGTATTCATACTATACCATTGTAAGTGAATACTATGACATAATAAAAATTGGAGTATAAAATAAATGAAAATTTTCTAGATTAAAAATATTTGTACTGTATAATTGTAAGTTAGCCATCTCCTTTATTAGTCACTAGCTTTTTCTTCAAGTTGTTTGCTAACCCAAAGGTCAAAATGTTAAGCTATGTAGTACTTTGCCGAAGTAGTATCGTACACCTGCAACACAGAGAGAGAGAGAGAGAGAGAGGAATAAGTCATGGTGAAGAAACCTATCTTCCGATACAAGTCCATGGTAGATCTGTACATCGTAACTTTGACCCTTTATGCATGATGTTATTCAACAAAGATATTCTTGGTTGAGAATAAAAAAAAGAAGAAGATATTTACTAGGGGTAGCATTAATTAATGCATTCAAAGATTTTTTATTTAATTATTTTGTTTATTCATGGATCGAGAGAATACGCATGCAGTGCAGGTGATTCAGAGCAACCAAAGTGATCACTTGTATGCACACTCTAAAAACATAATTTAGAGATTTTTAACTTTTACTACACCTACAATGACTGATTATGCCAAAAGATGCTCTGGCGATCTGTCGATGTTCACGTATGCAGTTAGTCTGTAGGTAGGATGCCCCAGCTCTCAATAGACACAAGTGTTAGTGGGACTTGTCCTTCGGTAGATACCTGAGATGAAAGGAAGCACCGTTAGGGAGCTGGACGTTGGTCCAGCTAAAGCCCTCCGGTGAGAGAATCAGTCTATGGTGAGGTTAATGGTCTCCGGTGACGATTCAAGCTGCTCTTTGAGAGTGAATGTACTGAATACTTAGGAGATTTGGTAGTTGTGTGTGTTAATTTGAACTTAGATCTTAAATGAAGGCCATCACCTTGTATTTATACTGGGGAATGCTGGTTAGAGACAAGTGGGACTGCCAGGTGTCGACCTGGGGTGAGCAGCCATGTGCCCATTTATGGCAGCCGCAATCTGCATTGATGAGCTTTAATGAGGAAGTGACCTGCAATGATGTAGAAGATAGAACTTCTCTGGAAGTGATATTTGATCTTCTAGATGCAGCTTTACTTAGAGAACAAGCCACTCTTTCATCCAACGAGGTGTTGGTTGGTGGTCCCGGGATGACGTAGTAGTACGTGGGCATTGAATGCAGCAGCTTTTGTTGACTATCTTTACTTCCCGGGGTGAAGACCTCGGGGTCTCAATGTTGTAGCTCGGGACAAGTACCTCGCGAGCTCTTTATCTTCGAAGTGAAAGGCGTCTCTGGCTATCCCGAGCTCCTCGGGGAGGGTGGGACGAGACGGAGGGTATACGTACTCGGGCTCCGGCCTATAGTCCAAGCCCGGGGTCAAGAGTTCATTTCTTCCGAGCTCCAGAGAAGCTTGGTCACGTGTCCCACTAGTACCACGTGGAGGCTGGACATTTTAGTATCTTCAATGACACCCTTTACCAATCTCTAAAAGCAATTAAATCACTCTCTCAATATAGAGAGTGATTTAGAAGGAATAGTAACTGCAAATTTCAAAATTATTGTCTTTCTTTTTTTTTTGTCCATCTGAAAATAATTTTTTTATTTGAAACTTTCTTTTTTAGGATATTATTTTTACCATTTTACCCTTATTTTTTTTTTCTCTACTTTAATTATAGGCCACATACACATGAGTATTAAAGAAAATTACACACTATACCAATATTAATAATCAAGTCAATTATTTTTTTCTTAATTCGTGTTTGATCAAACAAGACAATAATTTAGAGACGAATGAAGTATTTTTTATAGAATATATATATTTAAAATATAAAATATTTCATTTTAATTGTGGTGAAAAAATAGAAATAAAAAAGAGAAAAAAATAGAAAGGTGGTTATGTTTGTTAGTTAAGATGATAGATATTTAATTTTTAGAGAATTATATAGAGAGTGTTTGTTAGAATAGATTTATTTTTGAAGTATTAAAAAAATAAAACTAAAAAATATTTAAAATGTAATATTGAGAGTTATCGTTAAGGATGCTATGATACTCCATTATTTAAGAAGGATCCATTGCAGCTTCCTGAATTATTGATTGATGCGTACATGTGTCAGGTCTTTGAATTTTCGTTTTAGACTTTGAGTAATGCCACGTGTATTAAATATTTATTAAAAAATTTTGTTGACATATTTTAATTGGTCTGAAAATTTTTAGTTTGTAAAATCTATAAATTATTTAATAAATCAAAAGATGTCATCTCAAATTTTAATGCACACACTTTAGGTTCACAAGACATTATTATTTTCATTTTTCTTAACCATTTTTGCAATTATTAAAAGTTCAAAAAAAGAAAAAATTAGTCAAATGGTTATTAACTTTGGCTGGGCATAAGTTGCAGCAATGTTTGAACAGTCCAGTGTGTGCCAAAATGTCAATTTCAACTGTCAAAGCCATATTTGTCCTTTCCATCAAAATTATATATATATATATATATATATATATATATATATATATGTAGGCCTATTTCAGAAAAAAACTAAAATAAAAGAAAATACTTAGAGGTACTTAGGTGAACCCCTTAAAATTAAGGGCAAACTACACAAATGGTCCCTGTAGTTTTAGTATTTTTTGCAATTTGTCCCTGTACAAAATTTTTTTTGCTAGTCATCCTTGTACCAACCAATTGAACGCAATTGGTCCCTCCGTCTAGTTCCGTTAAATTTTTTCCGTTAAGTCTTGACATGTGACGTGCATTTTAGACAGGGTAAAATAGTCATTTTACTTTTAAAAGTACAGGGACCAATTGTGAAATTGTAAAATTGGCTCTCTTTCTTCAGACCATTTTTACTCTCTCTCTCTCCTCCTCTCTCTACTTGCAGTGTATACGTTGCCACCTCCATTTTTACTCTCTCTCTCTCTCCTCCTCTCTCTACTTACAAATGGTCAAAATGGTCAAACCTGCGAATTTCTAAAGCCCTAAACCCTCTTTCCCATATCCATCTTCTTCTCCTGGGACGGCGAGAATGCGGGGGGAAGCGAATCTTCGTGGAGCCTCTCAGTCTCTCTCCTCCAAATCAGATCGTCGAGTTTCTTCACATCCTCTTCGGTCGCCGGAGAAACTGTATCGTCAGAAGCTGCAGGAGATCTCGGGGTATTGGTGAGGAATTTGGCGAGGGAGGAGACGAAGGAGTAATCGAGCTGCCTCTGTTATGGCATCTGTTTGTGCAATGGAGTCGCTTTGTTTGTTCAATTGGTCCTACCTTCCTGACGATATCAAGATCGAAATACTCTGCCGCTTACCTGAGAAGCCTCTCGTTAGATTAAAGTGTGTTTCAAATCATTGAACATCTTGATTTCAAATTTTTGTGCTCCAAAAACATCCGTCATCTTCTATATCCGGTTTCCTTTATAAATGGTTGTTTCCTAAAAATCATTCAAATCCTTTATGCGTTATCTTCCCTACGATGGTAAAGATACGGTAGCGCATGGCCACCGATGCCGATGCCTATGCCAATTCTGGCGATGAATTTGTAAAATCGTATTCAACTTTACCGCCGTTTGAGCATTACGGGATTGATTTTCGGATCGCAGAACGGATTACTACTCATTGTTAATACGAAAGTCGCTCCTTTACAATACTTTGTGTGCAACCCGCCACGAAACAGCATTGCCATCCCTATTAATACGATCATACTCGGGTTGAAAGTGAAACCATGCCCGAAGCTAAAACCTTGTTTGCGGATCGGCGTTTGATCCGTTCATCTCCCTATTTATACTATTGTTTGTGTTAATCGAGCCGCTGTTATGGCATCTGTCTCCAACCCACCAAAGTTTGACATATTCTCGTCATACACGCAAGTGGGTTAGTCATCAAGTGCGTCTTGATCCTCAACCGTATGGTTTCAAGTTGGGTATTCGTGGTATTTTCTTAAATGGGATCTTGTACTGTTGTCCATGGTGGTTACCTTTTACAATTGAAGCTCAAATTAAACTATGTGAAAGGCAAGTCCGTGAAGCTCCCCGATCGTGGCAGAGGCTTTGTTAGTGTTGGAGTTATTCATGTGTCAAAAGCTCAGCTTTATTACTCAAATCATGATTTGTGTACCTTGAATCTTTGGTCACTCGAAGACAATTGTGGTGTTGAAGCTGAATGGGTTGTGAAGAACAGCATCAGTATTGATGTTTTAATTAAGCATCCAAAAGGAAGTTCACTGAATAACTTTCATCATTCTTTGTTCTTCAACACTTTTGCTTTACATCCTACATAGAGCTGGCAATGGGCTGGGCTGGGCATCGGGCCAATACATAAAATCGGGCCGGGCCAGCCCAGCCCAAAAACTACATCGGGCCTCAAACCTCTAGCCCAGCCCAACCCAGTTATAAGTCATCGGGCTTTCGGGCCAAATCGGCCCAAATTTCTATCAAAACATATTTTTTACAAAATTTACAAGTTATCACATAAAAAAAATTCACAACTCATTACAAGTCTACAATTTATCAAATAAAATCTCTAAATAATAAGTCGTATCTTGATGATTAAAATACAACTATATAAATTATTTGTAGACAGGAGTGTAAAATACATTAAAAACATAAGAAACAATTGACTGAAAATTTGCATTAACCTCAATCAAATATTTTTCTAATTATTTTTAAAAGCATTGCACATAAACATAAGAGATATTTTCATATTAATTAAAAAAAATAATTTACACTCATGTCCGTTCCCTTTATTAATCGTGGAAACATTGAACATAAACTTCGTGACTTCAAATAACCAAGTCTTGGACTTTGAAGATACACTCCTGTCCGTTCACTTTATTTTTAAAAGCATTGCACATAAACTTGTTTTGTACACAGCATGTATAACACTAAAAGATTACTTAAAGTAGCAAAAATTGTTTGATTGAAAACTTAATAAAAGTGTATCGGTTTTGCCCGAAAAAGGCTTTTGGCCCGAGCCCATTAGCCCGCCTATTGGGCCGGCCAAAATGCCCAAATTTTTTCGCGCCTTATAAATTGAAGCCCAAGCCCCCCATAATATCGGGTTGGTTGGGCCGGCCCATTGGGCTGGGCTAATTTTGCCGGCTCTAATCCTACATCTGATGATGTGATTTTCATTGGGTACGTTTGGACTATTTATGCTTACAATCCTAAGGTTGATGAGTTGGTAGTGTTTTGCCAAGTGGACAGGGCCAGTTATATAGATCGGGGTGCAGAATTTCTCTTTCCGTACTCACCTTGTTCTCAACGACTTTCGTGCAGAACCATCTGATAATCCAATTTGTGAGTTGCTATGTTCTTTTCCGTCTTTTCTTGTTTGATAACTTCTAGCATTCTTAATCTCTTGGCAGTTTGGTATCCTGGAGCGAGTATGGGGTAATAAACCTCTGTTCTTGCCTTTTGAGAGACAGACTGAAATAATTGGGAGAGAGAGAGAGAGAGAGAGAGAGAGAGAGAGAGAGAGAGAGAGAGAAGGTACAAAGATGGGTGGCGGTGGGTTGAGAAGAAGATGAACAGTAATGGGTGGTGGTGGGTTGAAAAGAAGATGAACAGTGGTGGATTGATTTTCTTTGACTTTAATCATTTCAGAATTGGTCCCTGTACTTTTTAAGATGAAATGACTATTTTACCCATTCATAAATGCACATGTGTGGCACATGGGCGCACTTAACGGCAAAAAATTAACAGAGTTTAACGGAAGGACAATTTGGGTAAAATGTCTCGGTACAAGGACCATTTGCGAGGTGTAAGGACCAATTGCAAAAAACACTAAAACTACAAGGACCATTTGTGTAGTTTGCCCTAAAATTAATGCCCACCTAAATAAAATGGTGAACGAAAAGCGTTAAATATTTTCTTCTCAAAATGCCCAAATCCCAACGGTAATTTATCTTTGTATTTAGGGTAAATTACAAATAACCCCCCTTAACTATCTGTTAGATTTGAATTCATTCCTTCAACTATCAATTGAAGCAATATGTCCCCCTTAACTATAGCATTTTCTTTAATCGTAGTTTCTATTTAAACACTATCATTTGATTTGACGTAAAATGCCTGCCTAAGACTCATGTGACCATCTTTAGGCATTCTTTTTAACCATAGTGCCCTTTTGATATTTTAATTGACTATATTATCCTTATTGTTCTAAAACTCTCTTTGTACATAAAGATGATAATTAAAATAATTTTTTATCTTTATTTTAATGATTACGGTAAATATCATATGTACACAGATCACAGATGGTGATGTGAGTCTTTATTAGACAAATTTTGTGAATTCAATCCGCGGTGTCTAAATAGAAGGTGCAATTTAAGAAAATATTATAATTAAAGGGGGCACACTGTTTCAATTGATAGTTGAGGAGGACAAATCAAACTCAACCTATAATTGAGGGGGGTTATGTGTAATTTACCCTTTTATTTATCTCTTTCTCTTTCTTCCATCACCCAATCTCTCTCTCTCTCTCTCTCTCTCTCTCTCTCTCTCTCTCTCTCTCTCTCTCTCTCTCTCTCTCTCTCTCTTCTTGTAGATTTAAAAAAGAGAGAGAAAAAAATAAGAGTAATGCTATAGGTATCTAAAGAGTACTAAATTTTTTGCACCAAATAATGTGTCAACTGATGTAGCAACTGATGTGATGCATTAATTATAATTTTTTATTTTATTTTTTGTACCACATCAGCTGACACATCGTACAAAAAATTTGGTACTCTTTGGTACTCATAGCATTACTCAAAAAATAAATAAATCCTCTACGACTCTTCCTATACTTTTCTTACCTTTTTCTTGTAAATTTGACATATTTTTACAAGCATAGATTTTTTATTCTCCAAAATCTTCTTCAAAAATAGTTTTTTGAAAAGGTTTTTTTTTATTTTTTTGGGAAAAGAAACGAAACCTGTATGATGTTAACTGTTAAGCAGCTTAATTGCTGAACAATAAACCAAATTTCCATTTATTTTTTTATCTAAGTACTCCCTGAAACAATCAAAGATACTACTCCCTCCATTCCTAAATTATTGTCTTCTTTTTCTTTTTTGTTCGTATCAAAATAATTGTTTTGTTTGAAAATTTTTTCTTTTTAGGACAGCACTTTTACTAATTTACCTTTACTTTTTCTTACTACTTTAATTATGAGCTATATACAAATTGATAGAAAAGAAACTATACACTTTACCAATATTAATAATCAAGTCAATTATTTTTTCTTAATTCGTTTGACGAATTAATAAACAAAACAATAATTTAAAAACAAAGGGAGTATAAGTTAACAATTTTCTTAATTCCATAAATGAACATATACAGAAGTGTTTTTCCTCCTCCAAAATAACTTTACCTTTCATAATGGTTTAGTTATAAAAAAATTTATAAGTATTGTAAACTTAACAATTATAAATTTTAATTTTCGTCGTAGAGTGGAGAAATTTAAGGAGCAAAACAATATTCCTAACGTAGCATGGCCATTTGGGTCAATCATTAATGAGGTGACAACTTGGGTCTAGTAATAAAGAAGATACTGGGAACTTGACTTCCACTCCCTTCACAGACTTTGAGTTTTGACTTAATAACATAAGGTCTCTAACTCCTAACCATCTGGACATGTCCCGGCCCACTTCCTATGAAATTATACGTAATCCACGTGATCTGAGTTGACTCTTTTCATCGACACAAAAGTCTTGCAAGTTGCAACAACGTCCTTTTCAACACTCTCTCTTCCTTCCTTATCCTACGTAGAATAAACGTACTTGCAAGTGATGAAGTGATTTGCCTGCCGGGAAGTCGAGCCCTAATCCTCCTTTCTTACATAGAGCACGTACAATGATCACTATTTATATTATATTTTAAATATTTTATTTTTTATTTTTCTTTTTTAACATTTTAAAAAAAATTTCACTCCAACAAACACTCTTTAAATAAGCCATCTAAAAATTAAATTTCTTTCATTTCAACTAACAAACCTAATTATTTTCCTTTTTTTTTATTTCTATTTTTCCATCACAATTGGAATGAAATATTTTATATCTTAAATTTATATTCTATGAAAAAATATGTTGTATTGTTTAATAATTTTAATTACTTTTATCTAAAAACATATGTCAATTTAAGGGACAATTTATGTTTAAAAAAAAAAATCTTTTTTGTCCTCTCATATATTAATAAAACGAGACAAATAATTTTTTTGGTTGAAAATAATTCATAAATTCACAAATCTCATATTGAGAGAGAGAGAGAGAGAGAGAGAATAGATTTATTGGTTGAAAATATATTTATTTTTTTGGTTGAAAAGAAAGGGTAGAAGACTAGTAGAGAGGGAGAGGGAGAGGGAGAGGGAGAGGGAGAGAGAGAATAGTGAAGAAAATGGGGTTGGAAGAGCGGAAAAATGTTACTATTCAATTCCCGGTTAATCAATCTCTACAGTGAGAGGTGATTTAACATGTTTTAAAGATAAAAAGTGAGATAAAGTGGTCATTATGGATTTAATGGAGTTAAAATACTCTAAAATTACTTTTAGAGTGTATGGTCAAGGGACCATTGTGGGCGCCCTAAGTGTTTCTTATTCTTTTTTTTTTTTTGAACGTTTTAAGAATAATAAATATATACTCATTCCATTTTAGGTAAAAAAGTCTATTTTTTAACTTTTTTGAGTCAACTTAGTTAAAGTTTGACCAATAATTTAAATATATTTAATTATTTTTAAAAATTATAAAAATTATAATATATATTATTCTTAATGTAGTTATCAATTAATGAATTTTCATTTCCTAAAATTTAAGTAAAGTATGTAAAATTTCGTTTTGATTTAGTCATATGTTGACTTTTAAAATTAGAAAGTGAACTCTTTACCTGAAACCGAGGAAGTATTATTTTTTTCAAATCGATTTTATTTGCGATATAGAGAAGTAAGTGCACCATATTAATTTGACACCACTAATAATAAGCTGAGGGACATTATAAGAAAATAACATAAAGAAAAACACTTCGTTAAAAGTTAAAACTAGGTTTGCCCTCCCAATCTGTAGCTCGCTCCACATTTAACACATAAAATGTATTTCTGATATTAATAAATCAATCGTGGAAGTAGTGATGGCAACGGTGGGTAAACAATAAATCTATTTCATCCTATTTTTAATATGGTGAAAATGAGAATTGAGCAAGTCAGAATAGGATGGGAATGAGAACAATTATAATTTCTAAAATAAGTTTCAGAAAAGAAAAAATAAATAAATGGGAAAAGAAAATTAATCATCTAGGGAAGTTACAATCGTTTCTTCAAATCAAAATAATTTATGCCTTTAATTCTAATTCATTAGCTACATCATTTGAAGGTTATTGTACCCAATGATGATACAGTTTGTAATGAGCAGAACTTGTTCTGCCATGTTTTAAAACTTGTCTTGAACCCTTGTAAAGAAAATTCAAATTATTAAGATGTTTTAACAATTGTGTTCAATTTAGATTAAAAAAATATATACTTCCTCCGATCCACCCAAAGAGTCCACATTTGAAATATCTAATTATTAAGGGATATATTATTGTCATTGGAGTTGGTCATAATTACAAAAATACTTAAGCAGAAACAAGATGATTACAACACAAGTGGAGAGTAATGATGAAATATTTTAAAAATTGTAAGCATAATATTTCGAAAGTAGACTTTTTAAATAAAACATATCAAAATAGTACATTGTACTATTTACCTGGAACGGAGGGAGTACTACTTGATAAACGGTTATATCACTCCATAAAAATATATACTACTTCCATCTCAAAATAATTATCGTTTTAGCAATTTGCACACAGATTAAGGAAACTTTAAAAAGACCGATCTACCCTTATTAAAGTTCAATCATTGTAGGCAAGTTGTAAGAGTATTTTTTCTCTTTCTCCTTACCAACCCTTTTTAATGAGAGTAATAAATAAGGACAAATTTGGCAAAATATGGCAGATATTTCTTGAATTCTTATAACGACAATTATTTTGGAACAAAATTTTTTTGCTAAAATGACAATTATTTTGGAACGGATGTATTAGTGTTTTTACAAACAAATAAAAATACTTATTTCCTACACATGAATTAAAAACAAAAATGCTGACCAAATATCTAGAGACTTCCATGTCAAGTATTACCAAAATGGAATTTTATATAGAAGTAAGGGAACATCATTTCTAAAAATACATTAATTTCAAAAAAAATTTATTTTTGTAATACTATTAATTTTTAAAGTAATACTACTATTAATTTTCAAACAAATATTTAATTAATTTTTATTTTATTATTGAAAATAAAATTATACTTATATATTTGAAAATATATAAAATGTAATAGAAATTAAATATTTAATTCAATTTAACTTTAAAAAGTTAAATAGGGTAAGTAATTAATTCAAGACAAAAATTTAGAAAAAAACATCTTACGGATATTTTATGTAAAATAGATCTCCTTGACCCGACCCACCATGTATTGATGGGCTGAAATATAAGAGAGTGAAACTCAATCTTACATATTAGAATTCGTAAGACTGTTTCACATGAGACATACTCCTAATTCAAATAGACTATGACAATTTAAATGGACGATAACAATAGTTTATTGAGTTAAATTATTTTATTCGTTTTGAACGTATAAACAATTGCCATCTCTTGGAATAATTATTTTAATAATCAATTTATTGAATTAATATATTGATTTATTTAGAATGAATGAACAAATATGTGGCCGTTTATGGGATATTATGTGGAATCCCAAACGTGTAGGGTTATACGGCTCCTTGTATTTACACGCACTACCAAGTACAATTTCATGGTCACCTCGGTCGATCGACTGGTTAAGCTTATAACACCGTAAGCTGATGATATCCCATCGGCGGGTAGGGAGATAACGGCGACCACGGAATTAAATCGGTACCGTTCTGGTTCCAAAGTGACGTCCAAGTTGATGGCGTCAACGGAGAAGCTGAACCATCTCCGCTTTTCTCTCCTTCTTTGCTATCAAATCAAAGCCTCTTCGGATTCCACTTCAACTTCTCTACTTCTTTTTCGGCTGCTTTCCACGGCAGAGGTGGAGTCGGTTGCTTTTCTCAACTTCCCAACCTCGAGCGGAAAATTGAGAATTGCTTTGCTGCCGCGCATTTTGAAAGCAGCTTGGTCGTAAGCCCTAGCAGCTTCAATGGCGCTGTCATACGTACCTAACCAAACCCTAGAACCGCGCCTGCTTGGATCTCGAATCTCCGCCGCGTACTTACCCCACGGCCTCTGTCGTATGCCTCTGTAGTGCCTCGACTCCTCTATATTCTTATCAACAACTTCAGTCGAATCGCCGAATTTAATCCACTGGAACTTCTTCAAAGGAGCCAGATCTATCTTCAAATCCGGATTCGAAGAGCTTGATTTTGGTGAGGCTGTGAAAACTATTATTTCAGGCTTAGTTACTTCATTTCCAGTAAAATCGATACCATTTTGCTCGAAATTGATGGAATGAGAGGTGAAATCAATGAAATCATTAAAATTGCTTATTTCATCAGAGTTTAAATAATCAGAGATTGCAATTTGAGAATCACAGCTCGATGTCTGAGAAGACGAAGAGTCGTATTGAGAGTTTGAAAGGAAGTTAGAATCGCAACTTTCACAGTTAAAATCCGTTATAGAATCGGATAGATCGGTTTCAACGGAAGTGAATTCGTCGAGAAGGTGTTGCCTAATGAACTCAATTGCGGAAAACTCATCTGATGATGTCATGTTTTGATCAAAGTTCTAAGGTTTGGTATTGATGTTTTGAAAAGGAAAACAGGAGTGGGTAGAAAGAGCGAAGAGCGTTGTGGAGGTCCTGGAGGATGATGAGAGGGTGGCAGAAAAAGAGTGAAGATCGTATTTAATATTTATAGGGAATGGATTTTTGGAGACTTTGAAACGCAGGTTCGAGGAAACGTCTGTACAACCTACAGTGTTCATCGGTTCGATTTTCGAATTGTTTGTTTTGATTTGTTTAATTTTTGTTATTTAAATTTTAAAATTAAAAAATAAATCAAATTAAATAAAAAATCAAGAAATCAAACCAAATATGAATTCGATTTTCGGTTTGGTTTGGTTTAATTTTCTGTTTTAACCAAACAAATGTTAAAACTATAATCCAATTCAAAGTTTAAATATCTATTATTTAAAAAACATCCAAAACAAATATTAAAACTTAAAAAAAATTACATAATATTTCTAAAAATATAAGATTACATATATTTAGTCACTCGAACTTAAAAGATGTTTTGGATTTCACATATTAGTTTGACTTTTCTTGTCACTAAACATTCACAAACCTTGTTTGAATTGTCACTTGTGTTATTTCTGCGACACATTACAATAATTATAAATATTAATTATTTATATAAATAATAATATATTTAATATTATTATATTTTTTCTAATTCAATTTTCGGTTTGATTTTCGGTTTGAAAGGCAAAACCAAAAACTATATTAGAATTTGGTTTTGCCAAACAAACCAAATCAAAAATCAAATTCAAATTTAGTTTCAAGTTGTTCGATTCAAATGATCAATTTTTTAATTTAATTTTTGGATAAAATCAAATACTGAACACTATATATATATATATATATATATATATACATATATATATACATATATATATATATATATATATAGAGGAATCTCAGTTTAGTCAAAGTTCCAGGGTTATCTTTATCGTGAGTTCAAATTTGAATATGCACCGTTGATCTGTCTTGAGATTGGTGTGAATGGTCAAAAATTACTTCATCAGATAACTAACTGTATAACTGAAATTTAGGTTTATGTTGGGTTCGGCATCTAGCCATTTTATTTATTAATTATATTTTTTTTTACAACACATCTAGCCACTTTTTAGGAGCACTAGTTTAAACCATTGTGATTCAATGGATGACAATGAATTTCAGCATGCATAATAAATTCCAGTAATTAGGGGTGTAAGTCTAAACCGCCGAACCGTTAAATTGAATCGAATCGAACCAAATCGGCCAGTTTGGTTCGGTTTTGGGTTAGTACGGTTCGGTTTAGGTTTGGAAATTTTATAAACCGAGCGGTTCGGTTCGGTTTGCGGTTTTTGGTGCCAAACCGAACCAAACCGAATTGAATCGAACCACCACTATTTAATTTTTATTTTTCTATTTTTATATATGTATATTATTTAGTAATTAGTAATTGAATTTAATAAGAAAATTATTGTTGTTTGCCTACATTTTGATTGAATTATTGTAATTTTAAAGTTAATTTTTTGACTTTTAATTTTTTAGTTTATGTTAAAAGTATTTTTTTGATATTTAAAAGTTTTTTCTTTTTTAAAATATTTAAATAATTAAACCGCGGAACCGAACTGAACTGAACCGAACCGAACCGATCGGTTCGGTTAAGTTCGGTTTGAAGTTTGTGGCGGTTCGATTCGGTTTGAAATATGTGAAACCGTTAGGGGGTGATTCGATTTGCGATTTTGGCTCAAACCAAACCAAACCGAACCACCTTCACCCCTACTAGTAATCAACATGTGTAAAGTCTGCAGATGTACCGTTCATCTTTCATTTTTGAGCCATTTTAAAATTTGTTGATAGAAAGATGTTAAATTGGGTAATTTTAATTTGAAACATTTTAATTGCTGGTACATGTTTTCTATACCAAGTCCAGTTGTTTAACAAACTCTGTAAATGGAAATCACAAGAAACTATATATTAAAAATTATTTTCTACATCGAAGTGGTTTTCGTTGATACAAACGGTGCCTAGGTAACTAATTACTCCTTTTATCGTTTCTAAAAAGTGTCTTGTTTGACTCGGATAACATATTAAAATAATTAATTGATTTTATTATAAATATTAATATGTTATATACTTTCTTTTAAAACTCATATGCAAGTGGGGTCCGTTATTAAAATAGTAAGAAATGTAAGGCTAAAATGATAAAAGTAAATTTTTACTACATCCGTCCTAAAATAAATGTTGCCTTAGCAATATATGTACTTAAATAAGGGTAAATTAGTTTTATTAAGCTTATTTAATCTGTGTGCAAATTGCTAAAACGACATTTATTTTAGGACAAAAATAGTAAAAAATAAAGATTAGAAGGAAGACACTTTTTTAGACTTCCCAACCTCGAGTATGTAAAAACATTTATCTGAGACGGATGAAATAGTTAGTTTAACTCAAAAAAGTCATATAGGATAATATTTTAGGAACATAGGGAATATTATTTTATGTTGGAATGTTTTATTTGTAAAGTCTACTTTAAAGAAAAATATGTGACTTCAATATAACTCCGTGGAAACATCTTGTGTATGTTCAAATATTTTTGTTATTATAACTAATTCCAAGTATACTAATATTTTTAAATTTTTAAACTTTTTAAGCGTGAACTAGGAGTAAATTAGATTTCTATTATAGCCCTCATCAAATATCTAGTTTTTATTGCTAGGGACTCATTGATACAGTAACAACAAAATAATATACTCTGTTATTATTAGGGACGATTTAGAAAAATTGTTCAAAAATACTGTATTTAATTTTTTTAAAACAACCTCATTTTTGAAGGCCATAACTTCTCAAGCATATGATAAATGCTATGTCACCAATTTACTTGTTTTTAAAATCGAAAATAAAGAAAATTAGATAATGGCATTTAAAGACGTCTCGCGTAAAGACCTACATTTTCTTCTATAATTGATAGAAAAATTAATCAATTCTTGAGTGCAATAAATTTTTTTATTTGGAATGAATGAACAAATTGGTTGCCATTTTTGGACTATTTATAAAATCCCAAACATAGCCCTGTATGACTTCCCTATTTACATGCTTTACCAAGCACAGTTTCATCACCTCGCCAGACAGGTATAGCTCATAACACCATAAGCTGAGGATATCCCATCGGCGGGCGGGGAGATAACGGAGACAACGGAAATAAATTAGTGTCGTGTTGATTCCAAAGTAACGTCCAAGTTGACGTAGTCAACGGTGAAGCAGAAGCCATCTCTGCTTGCCTCTTTACTATCGCATTCCCTTCGGTTTCCACTTCAACTTCTCTACTTCTTTTCCGGCTGACGCCCAAGGCGGAGGAGGAGACGCTCACTTTTTTAGACTTCCCAACCTCGAGAGGAAAATTGAGGATCGCTTTGCTGCCGCGCATTTTGAAAGCGGCTTGGTCGTAAGCTCTGGCAGCTTCAATCGCGCTATCATACGTACCTAACCAAACTCTAGACCCGCGCCGGCTTGGATCTCTTATCTCTGCCGCGTACTTTCCCCACGGTCTTGGTCGTACGCCTCTGTAGTGCCTTGTCTCCTCTGTATTGTTATCAGCCACAACTACCGTCGACTGAGTTGGCTGACCGAAGTCAATCCACTCGAATTTCTTCACAGGAGCCAGATCCATCTTCAAATCCGGCTTCCCAGAGCTCGAATTACTCGATTTTGGCGAGGCTGTGAGATCGATTATTTCAGGCTTAGTTACTTCAATTCCGGCAAAATTGATTTCGTTTTGCTCGAATTTGATGGAATCAGAAGTAAAAGCAATATTGAAATCGATATTGCTTATGTCATCAGAGTTTAAATAATCGGATATTGTGATTAGAGAATCAGAGGTCGACGTCAATGTCTGTGAAGACGAAGAGGCGGATGGAGAAGTTGAAAAAAGGTTAGAATTGCAACTTTCATCGTTGAAATCCGGAATACAATCAGATAGCTCATTGAAGAAGCTATCATCGGGAGTGAATTCGTCTAGAAGGTGTTGCCTAATGAACTCAATTGCTGAAAACACTTGTGATGTTGTCATGTTTTGATTAGGGTTTGCTATTGAAGTTTTGAAAAACAGAAGGATATATTGCCGGGATAGGAGATGATGCGAGGAGAGAGAAGAGTGTTCTGTATGGTAGAAAATGAGTGAAGATGGGATTTATAGGGAGCCACAAATTAAGATGGGACTTTGCGAGGCAGATTCGAGGATAAATACTCCTGGGAAGTTTAGTCAATGTTCTCCTGTTTATCAGTTAGTTGGTCTTAGCTAAATCTCTCACCGTTGGATCTGTCTGGAAATTTGTGATCTTATCAAATTACTCTTTCCCTCCCAAATTAAGCTTTTTCATTTTAGCTTTTCGTAATAAATTAAGCTGATTTTTTACACATTCCATACAAAAAAAAAATTTTTGATTAAACTAAAAATAATACATTATCCCTTTTTAAATAATTGTCATGTTTGATTAGATTCTCTATATTAAAAAAATTATTAATTCTATTATAAATATTGGAGTTGTATAATATGCAATTTTTCTTAAAATTCATGTGCTTGTAGGACAATCGTTAAAGTAAAAAGAAAAAGTAAAAGTAAAATGGTTACAACGTTTATTTAAAAATAAAAGATTCGAGCAAAATAATTTTTTTAGAACAGAAAAAAAAAAAAAAAAGTAAGATAATAATGTAAGAATGAAGAGAGTACAAGTTCTTGAAACAATATATAAATCATACTTCCCCTAGGTATAAAGGCTTCAGTCACGTTTTAAATACTCCCCCGCCAAGAAAAAGAAATAGTCACAGTTTTTGTACAGTTTGTTCCAAAAAAAATCACGTTTTTACATTTTAACCTAAAAACCTCCATTATTTTTAAATTTCTCCCTTTCTTGATTTGTATAACAGAATTATTGTTTTGGAACGAAGGAATAGCTTAGTTAAAAATCAGAATGATAATAACATTGTCAATTTTTAGACTCCAGGTATATACAGTATGTCCACCCTCCCAAAATCGTCAATGTCAATTGGAGGATTAACTGAAAATTAGTGCCATCAATCTTAAGAGAATTTGAAATGTTATGTTTTATGAATGCCCTCCATGTTTAACTCCAAATTGCTAACTGAACCGTTTATATTCTGTGGAGTGTTTTTTGGTAGTCAGGATTAATGTCGGATATGATTAATAAACAAAATTGTCGGATGTAATTGGTACGCAATAAGCAAACGAGACTAATAGCACGAGCTACCCGGATAATGTCCTTATCCTCTCGCTAATAATACCAAGGGAGAGGGTGGTATTATAACACCCTCACTAAAAAAAACAAGTGAATAACTTTTTTTTATCCCAAAACTTTTCCCAATATCAGTGGGAGGGCGCTAACAGTACCAATATTAATATTTGTATTTATCTCTGCTTAGCTACCAAACAACTAATCTCTCTTTTAAAAATGAGTATTCTATATTTTTTGTTGAAGGAAATAAAAAGTTGACTTTAAAATTATTTTAGTAGCACATTCATACGTAATTATTCTTATTATACACCTAATTAACATTACATTCCATCCGTTTCAAAAAAATAGTCTATTTTTAACTTTTTTATGTTAACTTAATTAAAGTTTGACCGACGATTTACATAAATTTATTTAATTTTTCAAAGTCATAAAAGTTGCAATCTAATGTATTATTAACGTAGTTTTATGGGATTTTATTTTCGAAACAAAATAAATGTATGTTAAATTTTGATTTAATTTAATTAGTCACATATTGACTATTAAAAATAAAATATAGACTCTTTAGTCGGAATGGATGGAGTATGTAGTTATTGAAACGTGATAATTGGCGAATACAAATTTACTAAGTTCAATAGAAAAGAACACTCTTTTTGTTTTGGAAGTTAAATAGAAAGAAAAAAAAAAAAAGACATTCATCCAAACAAGATCAAACTTAATTGATTGACTAAGTTATAGGTTTTGACTGGTCCTGATATTTACTATAGGTTCATAAGAATTACGTACCAATTTCACGCGAAGAAACGAGAGTATATTTTGCATAAAATAGTTGGACTAAGACAAATTGTATTGAGAGATATTAATGTAGTCGAAAACTAGCTAGGGACAGTCAATCGCATAAAATATTTCATTTAGTCTATAGTAATTACTAGAAAGTACCAAGTCAATTCAAAGAGACAGGAAGAATTAATACAGCTTGATTTTGTATTAAACTTATTTTAATTTAGTCAAATGAATTCCTATGTAAAATTCAAAAATTAGGTGAAGATTAATTTCACTGATCAATCTCTCTCTCTCTCCCCTAGCTTTTAATGATACCATAATGTTTTTATATGAAGCCATCAATAAATGAATTACAAGAATTAGTAATCGAAATTAAATGGAGTACATGTTAGGATTTAGACGATTTACCAACCAATTTCTTTATTTGTGCTACTACCCATTGAACTAATTGATTTGAGTTGCAATGACATTTAATTTTGATTAATCTTGTTTTTCTACCAATTTAAATCATTGAAAACTGTAAATTTTGCTTAACTATACTAAAACTAAAGTTAGAGTTGATACAAAACTTATGGTATAGAATCTAGCCGATATAAGAAAAATATTCTCTCCGTTTCAGGCTAATAGTTTAATATTTTATTTTGAGATGTTTCAGTTAAAAAGTTCACTTTAAAAAAATTATGCATACAATTTCCAAAACAATTTCAACCTTACCCTCTATATGTGATATAAGCATCTTGACTTGGTTTAAGCATTTGTTTAACTATGACAACTCTTATGACACTTATATATCTCTTAATTATTAAATTTTTTTAAACATAGACTTTTTTGGTGGAACACATAGAGTAACTCGGAAGATTTAACTTTCTCAAATTATCTAGTCTCAAGACCCCCGTAGAGTGTGTTAAAAGAAACCTTCTTTCATAATAAACGAAAACACATGAAATGTAACATTTTAACTTAATTTAATTAATCAACTACTTGACTTCTAATATTATCTTTATGTAGAATAGATCAAAAATAACAAATTTCCTAGTTCTGTCTAATAAGTTTCAATCATTGGATTGTGTTGAAACAATCATAATACTTTGAGAGCTGACCTTATACGGATTTAAAATAATTATATTTTGTGTTGTTTATACAAACAAGTTCAAACGTGTTTTGGCCTTCGTTTTTTGTTTTACGAGGAAAGGAATTTATTGACGCAAATCGAACTAGCTTGACCTGAATTAGTCATTGAGAATAAATAATTGCGATTCAGTAAGGGGTGAATATGGCCATGTTACTGAGTACAATAGGAAGAAACTAGTATGAACACTAATGATATTTATGTATATATACAAATAAAATAACTTAAAAATTAACATTCATAATTTTTAAAATAAAACAAAAAAAAACATTTATTTTAGAACAAAAAATTACTAAATATAATGCATTGTGGTGAGCCATAAACCATAAAAGATTGACGGTCAACCAAATAAATACCCTTCGCTCCACTATATATATTAAAGTTGATCAGACCATCGATGGTGTTAATATTTCATTGCTTTTAAAATTTTAAAAATTATAATTTTTTCGTCCCGGATAAATGTTTCTAGTGGATAAAACACAGGAATTAAGAGACATAATTAATGATGTGCTGTAAAATGTGTTCTGACAATAATACACATAAACATTAATTGAGTTAAACTATTCTAAATAATTGAGTTTTTTTTTGGATGTGTTATATTAAATTAAACTTTAAGGGTATATTAGAAAGAATGGTAGAGAATATGTATATCAAAAGTTAAGAACATTAATTTGGACATTCTAAAATAAAAAATAGAAAAATTTATCCGGGACGGATGGAGTATAAAAACTTGATCTTTAGGATGTCAAGAAAACTAGGCTCGTAAAGTTGTCAAGAATGCTTAATAGTTAGTTAACTAATTTTGTTACTATAACTATGACAATGGGTATTGACTTCTTCAAAGTTTATATTTAATTGATATTTATTACACATTTGTTCCGAAATAAATGCTTCCTAATAATTTTATACGAGTTTTAATAAAATAGTTGACTATATAATTTTTCCTTTAATGTCCTTAATATTTATTTTAGTGCTGTCAAATCAATGTTATTAATATTTCTTAAATTTGAGGTTCTTATGAAAATTTACTTTAATATTTACATACTCCCTCCATCCCTTAATTATTATTTTGTTTGACCTAATACACAGATTAAAAAAAATAATTAATTTAATTATTAATATTGATATAATGTATAATTTCTTTAATACTCATGTGTATGTGATCCATAATTAAAATTAAAAAAAATAAGCATAAAATGATAAAAATAATATCTAAAAAAAAATTTTCAAACAAAATAATTATTTTGAAATGAATAAAAAAAAGATAATAATTTAAGAACCGAGGAAGTACTTAGCTTTTAAAGATACATTATTATTTAAATAAAGCGGTAAAAATCTCATTTAGGCTTGGTCAAAATCTTGAATCTCAGTGTTAGATAGTTGACTTTTGGAGAGAGAGCATTGTCTTGTCGAAAAAACTTACTCCCCGGTCCTTAAGTTATTATCTTTTTTTTTTATTGTTCTAAAATAATTATTTTATTTGAAAAATTTTTTGTATGATAAAATTTTTATTAATTTACTCTTATTTTTTTTATACTTTAATTATGAACTACATACACATAAATATTAAAAAAATTACACACTATACTATTATTAATAATTAAATTAATTATTTTTTTAATTCATGTATCAAACTAAATAAAACAATAATTTAGAGATGGAGTAATAGCCGGAAGAAGTCTAGCTAGCACCTTGTCCTTTATTTTACAAATTAATTCAAAATTGAACATTTTGTTAGTCAACTCAATTAATAAGAATAACAGATTTCAACTATTAAACTTTAGAACAAAATTTAGAAATGATATATGAGACTCCACTTGTGAAAAAACCTAATTAGGAATTACTCCCTCCATAACTGAGTTTTTTTATTTATTAAATTTATCTGAAAGTAAGTATTCATCTTTATATTAAGTTTCTAAATATTTACTCTATCAGGTAATAATGTATATTTATAAACATTAAAAATATTCAACTAGTTATACTTTTAAAATAACCTATAAATGATTTTATAATTATTATTAAAAAAAATACACACAATTAGTACACGGGCGGTCTCCCAACCACTAATTATATAGGCAATAGCTCACTAACTTGACTTCAACTCATATGAGCATCCATAGTGGAGCAAGTTACAAACCCTCTAAAGCTACTTTTAGAGTTTTTTATTCACATTTCATCCCATAATGCACACTCTACTATACCCTCTTCCCCTAAAATTATCTAAACTACCCTCAAAATATAGAAAGTCTTTTAGTGGGAACAGTGACTTATTTTTTTGCCTCGGGCTCTCCCCCAGCACATGATCTTCCCTCTCTCCTCAATTCATGAAGGAAAAATAAAATAATATATTAGATTTGTTGGTTAAAATGAAAAAGATTTAATTTTTAGAGGGTTGTATAGAGGGTGTTTATTGGAGTTGATAATTTTTTAGGGTGTTAAAAAAGTAAAACTAAAATAGAAAACGAGGTGTTTAGAGTGTAGTATTGGGTAGTATCACTGTGGATGCTCTAAGACTGACTTAAAGGAGTGGCCCACTTACTGCTTGCGGCCAGTCGGGCGCCAACAATGCACTTTTCTTCGGAATTCTGAAACTGACCATCCATCATTAACACAAAAGTCTTGCAAGTTGCAGCCTCAGGCCCTCAGCCCTAATAATTTACAAACGCCCAAAATCCTTCTCTATCCCCTACCCCCTAGCCCACCTCACCCCACCCCAAAACCCTCCCCCCGTCCCCATCTCTACTTTTTACGGTGACTTAATTCTTAATTTTATTACTGTACTGTTGTAAATCCTTCTGAACCCTCCACTCCCAATCTTTACTTACTATTATGGCTTAATTCTTAATTTTATTATTATACTATTGCAAAAATTTCGTTAAACTTACTTTACAATTTTTTTTACAATTTTATAAATATATTTCATTAAAAGTGTTAATTTGATCTCTCAAAATAAATACCGTTAATTATGTTGGATGAAAGTTTTTGAAAAGACCAAAGTAACCCTTGGCTTTGGCACATGCCGTGCACATGGACACTAGGTAAGGGGTCGCTCGTATTCGTGCTTCAGTTGGGTCATCTCGTTTTAGACTTGTACATGTGATTTTCCCTTTTAACCTCCGCTAAAGCCTATTTTCCCTTAATAATTTAATTCTAAGATAAAAAATTATTCTCCCTTTCAATAAAAAGATCACAGCAGCTCTGCATCTCCATAACTTCTTCAACTTCTTCGGACCCTCTATCTCTCTCCTCAAACCCCAACTCCATCTTTTATGTATATACTTTGTATACTTGATTCCTTCTTAACTTACAGTTGGAAGAAGATTAATGGTGAGCATTTCAAACACGTTGTCAAAGATTAATGGTGAGCATTTCAAACACGTTGTCACTCAATTACAGACTCTCATGTTGGTGCTCTCAATCACCGTATCTCAATCACAGTTCCAACCTAGCTTCAGTTCCTTTTGGAAGCTTCCATCGAATCTTCGTCGTTTCGGCGTCTTCCTCCTTTGCCAAATATTTTTTAATTTTGAAAACTCAAAATATTAGAGAACACATAACTAGCAAATGATAATACTAACGGTAATTTTGAATTTTCAAAAAAAAAAAAAAAGGAAGCTTTCCTAATAGGAATCTAGACGGAGTGACTAACATAGTATTTTTTGTAAAGTAAAGTTATTAATCTGTGAAAAAAAATTATAGAGTGAGTTTAATGAACCTTTTGTAATATTAGGATGACAAAATTGAGAATTAAGTCTTCTATTATCAGTATATTTATCAATTACAGTATATATTTTCAAAATATTACTCTCTCCGTTGTTAAATTATTGTTCTGTTTAACTGAACATAAATAAAAAAAATTAATTAATTCTATTATAAATATTAAATGACCGACCATTTACTGCTTGCGGCAAGTCTGGCCCATCTTGTCTATCCTGACCCGCACAATGCATACTTCTGAATTCTGATACACTAAGTAGAGATGTTAAATGGGCTAGTCCTAGCGGTTTTGGGCCAGTTCTAATGGGTTGTGACCCTAATGGGCCGCGGGCTAAACGGTTCAATTTTTTCGGGCCACTAATATTGCAGACCTAACCCTAACCCTAGCCGATTTCGGGCTAAACGGGCCACTATCGGGCCACGATTAAAGATATAATATAACAATATTTTGAAATAATGAATCGATAAACCATTGATAACTTTGATAGTTTCTTATATTTTTCAAAAGAAATATAAACTAGACATTTTTCTACATCGATGTGTTATAATTTTCAACTTATTTTTCTCATAATAAATAATGTAATAGCTTTAATTAGCAGTTCTTTCCAAAAATTTTGTTTATATTTCAGTATTTATTCACAAGTACACAAAGAAAACCTGTAGTGCAAATGATAAATATGTTTGACTTTGGATTAAAAGGTTGTTCGTTTTATTTTCATGGTGGTTGTTTTACGTATCTCTTAAACTTTTTACTGCCTAATTAATATTATGCGGGCTGGCGGGCCAACCATAAAACCTGGTGGGTTAGCCCTAACGGGCCGCGAGTTAAACGAGCTAATTCTAAAAAGCCCTGATTTTAAACAGGTCAAAAATATTGAGTCCCAACCCTATTTTTTTTTGTTTAAACAGACCAACTCTATGGGCGTGACCCTTTTAACATCTCTAAACACAAGTCCCGCAAGTTGCAGCCTCGGGCCCTCATCCCTCCCTCATCCCTAATAATTTACAAACGCCAAAATCCTTCTCTAACCCCCCCCCCCAACCTATACTTTCTATTACTCCCTCCCATGCCTAAATTATTGTTTTTTTTTCCATTTTTAAATAATTATTTTATTTAAAATATTTTTTTTAGAATTTCAATTTTATTTTTAATTTTTTTTTATTTTAATTATGGGCCACTTATACATGAGTATTAAAGAAAATAATACAATAAATCAATATTAATAATCAAGTTAATTATTTTTTCTTTATCCATGTACTGGATCAAACAAGACAATAATTTAGAGACGGACGTAGTATTACTTAATTCTCAATTTCATCACTATACTATTACAAAAGGTCCATTAAGCTCACTTTACAATTTTTTTTTACAGTTTAATCACTATACTTTATCAAAAGTGTTAATTTGATCACCAAAAGTGAATGTCGTTAATTATGTTGGATGAAAGTTTTTGAAAAGACCAAATAAACCTTGGCTTTGGCACATGCTGTGCACATGGACTCTAGATCTGGTTTTATCAACAAAAAAATCAAAAAGGTCTTGATCTCTCTCTCTCTCTTCGCAAACCCCTAGCGCCGGCAAGTCATCTCTTTCAAGCTCCTTCTCCAGCGCCGACGTGTCCCTCACATGTACCCTCCCTTGCACCGCCTCCAACCCCGAGTCGAAAATGAAACTAACCACTTATATCTTAAGAAATGGCCGTCGAGAGTGGAAGACTCGGGGACATCATCGATAATAACAGTCTTGTCGGGTCGGTGTAAAAGAACATAAGGGCGTAAGTTCGCAGCCCATAATAGGAATGTCGAACGGAAAATGCACCCGCAGCACACTCATCATGCTTCTTCTTCCCAATCACTACTACTCAACTACACTCCAACAACAAAAATCACAACAAAGAAACCCTTATCCCGAAATTGAACTCGCTTCAAGCTTTGAAGAATTGATTAATATGCTTAAATCAAGCGTGGAGACTTGGTGGACACTTGGCAGATCCGTCATTTACATGTCCTCAGCACCTGCCAACCTTGCCTACTTGTCGCCATTTGGAATTTTAGAGAGAGAAAGAAAGAGGAAGAAAAGAAACATAGATTGGTTTGGGGGTATTAGGGTTTTACATATGAGGAAGGGGTTGCTCGTATTCGTGCTTCTGTTGGGTCGTCTCATTGTAGATTTGTACATGTGGTTTGCCCTTTCAACCTCCGCTAAAGCCTATTTCCTCTTAATAATTTAATTCTAAGAAAAAAAATTATTCTCCCTTACAATAAAAAGATCACAGCAGCTCTGCATCTCCATGACTCCTTCAACTTCTTTGGACCGTCTTTCTCTGTCCTCAAACCTTAACTCCATCTTTTATGTATATACTTTGTATACTTGATTCCTCATTAACTTACAGTTCGAAGAAGATTAATGGCGAGCATTTCAAACACGTTGTCACTCAATTATGGATTCTCACGTTGGTGCTCTCAATCACCGTCTCTTAATCACAGTTCCAACCAAGCTTCAGTTCCTTTCAAATGCTTCCGTCGAATCTTCGTCGTTTTGGCATCATCCTCCTTCGCCAAATATTTTTTAATTTTGAAAACTCAAAATATTAGAGAACACATGACTAGCACATGGTAATACGAAGGGTAATTTTGGGTTTTCAAAAAAATTTAGCTTTCTTAACAGCAAACTAGACGGAGTGACTAACGTGATGCTTTTTGTAAAGTAAAGTTATTAAACTGTGAAAAAGAATTGTAGGGTGAACTTAATGGACCTTTTGTAATAATAGGGTGACCAAATTGAAAACTAAGCAATCTATTATCAGTATATTCATCAATTACAGTAGATATTTTCAAAATATCACTCTCTTCGTTGCTAAATTATTGTCTTGTTTGACTGAACACAGATAAAGAAAAACTAATTGACTCTATTATATTAGTATTTGTATAATGTGTAGTTTTCATTAAACCCCATGAGCATGTGATCATCATTAAAATAGATAGAAAAAGTAAGGGTAAAATAGTAAAAATGTTTTCCTAAAGAAGAAAGTTTAGAAAAAAGATAATTTTTTTAGAACGAACGAAAAAGGAAATGAAGACAATAATTTAGGAACGAAGGGAGTAATATTAATATTTCTCTTTTTTATATATTAAAAAACCCTATCATGTAAAAGTAAAATAAATAATAATTATATATCTTGGTTAAAAAGTAAAATGCTAAAAATAATACTCCATTCGTTTCAAGCAAAGAGTCTACTATACTATTTTGAGATGTTTTACTTAAAGAGTCTACTTTCAAAAAATTATGCTTACAATTTTCATAATTTTTCATCTTTACTCTCCACTTGTGTTGTAATTATCTTGGTTGTGCTTAAGTATTTTTGTAATTATTACCAATTTCAATACTACTTAAATAGCTATTAATAATTAGACTTTTCAAACGTGGTATGTTTGAGTGGAACGGAGGGAGTATCATTTTCATTTATATTCTAAATCACTTATGATTATGCTATTAACATTCTTATATTCAACCAAGACGCTCCATTGTAAAGACTTGAAAGCATCATTTGCAAATTGAAATATTTGGTTAAAAATTGAAGGGGAAATATTATCGCCATTCACTTATATATAGCTAATAGCTTCATATATATATACTAGTAATGTAATTAATATGAAATTTCATTGTTACAAAAATAATGACCTTATTTAGATAGATAATTAATTTTATAATTTGTAATTTTCTTATATAATTTTGTGATGATTAAATTTAAAAAGTAAGAGAGTGATAAAAATAAAAATCATGGTAATAGTGCGAGAGGAAGTGAAAATAAAAATAATTTTAAGGAACCTCAAAACTAACAGCATAATGCTTGCCGTAATTGCAAAGACTTGTCACGGGGAGAAATCCTGGAGAATATACTTCTGCTTGGAGGTATGTTTCTCGTAATTAAGTGCAAATTAATATTATTTGTTATTCTCTTCATCCTGAAATGAGATTCTATTTTAAAATTATTTTTTTTTCCAAAATAAGTGTCATTTTTGTATAAATTTACTCATTTCACCTTTAGCATTTATCACGTGCTAGTGTGGATTTCTAATATTGTGTGTAGACGTTAAAGACATTAATGTACATGTCTTTCTAAAATTACTTAAAGTCAATTTTCATAATTTTAGTGAAAATTGAAAACAAACCCTCATTTAAGGAAATACATAGTTTGTAGGTCACTTTATTCAATATTTATTCACAACTGATATTAATTTCACTTGTCAATTTTATACTTCATCTCTAAATGTGTGTGATCGATAGATACTCTCTCCGTTCCACCGAATCAACCTTTAAAAAGTCTACTAACTATGAAATATATAATTAGTATCATTAGAATTGGATATAATTAATACACTACTAGAAAGATGAGTTTTAGTTAGCGACGAAAACCGTAGCTAAATTAGCAGACTTTTAAATTAGTGACGGAATGTCTTTCGTCTCTAATTTCCATCATTAAGGAATATTCGAAAAATATTTCTTTTGTCCGCAGCAAAAATGCTGAAATTTTAGAGACGGAGACTCCGTCGCTGTTAATGAATTCCGTCACTAATTATAGACAGAAATGTCGTCGCGACGAAACTTCTGTCGCTAATGTCCCTCGTTTTCATTCCAGTCAAACCCCCCTTCTCCCCTTCGCAGACCCACCCCCTTTTCCCAAAAACCCCCTTTTTCCAAAATCGAACTTTTGTCTCTCTCTCTCTCTCTCTCTCTCTCTCTCTCTCTCTCTCTCTCTCTCTCTCTCTCTCTCTCTCTCTCTCTCACACACACACACACACACCCTCGATCTACTCCTCTTTCCCTCTCTATCCTCCGGCTGTCACAATAATCGCCAACCACCACTGCGCTACCCACTCCACTGATCTCTGGCGTTATCGCCGCTGCCCTTTCTCTCTCTCTTTCCCTTTGTCTCTTTTCACCGTCCCCCCCTCTCTCTCTCTATCTCACTTTCTTCTCTTTCTCTGCCTCTCTTCTTTGCCGGAAGCACCACTGCCGCCAGCGCCGCTCTGGCCTCCACCACCTACGGTACTTGTTTTTAACCTTTTCTTTTAATTTTTTTTCCCTTTTTAGTTTATTTATTTATTTTATTTTATTGTCAATAGATTATATATATATATATATATATATGTGTGTGTGTGTGTGTGTGTGTGTGTGTGTGTGTAAATGCTAAATATTAAAACAAAAATTCCAAGTTGCTAGAAAATTGAAAGTGACCAAGACTTGGTGGTGGATTAGTTTGGTCCCTCTATAGTCGCAAAATGAGGAATATTTAGCCCCTCGCTGGATAAACCTACTATTATTTCGAATCAAATGCTTTCTCTGGAGTTAATTTCTAATTTTAAAACAAAGGAAAGTTTTTCTTCCATTTCGGACATTGAGTCGTCTACTGTTATATTAGGAGATATTTCATAAAAAATTTTATTTTTAAAATTTATATCTATAATCTTAATAAATTTATAATTTTACCTTCCATAAGTGTTACTCCCTCCGTTCCATGCAAAGAGTCCACGTTTGACTTTTTTTGGTCAACTAAGCTAAAGTTTGACCAATAATTAACATAAATCTAGTGATTTTTATAAAGTTATTAAAGTTGTAATCCATAGTATTATTAAGATAGTTTTTAATTAATGAAATTTTATTTCTTAAAACATAAGTAAAGTATGTAAATTTTTTATTTGATTTAGTCTTATGTTGACTTCTATAAAAGGAAAGTGGACTCTTTGCATGAAATGGAGGGAGTATAAATTTATTTCTATTATTTTGAAATATTTTTATAATTGTGATTAATTCTAATAATACTTAAGTATTTTTTAATTATTAAAATTTTCAAACGTGAATTTTTTGGGAGAATCAACGAGCTCTAGCTCAACTAGTACTGATCACTTTTTTTAACGGAGAGGTCGAGTGTTCAAGTCTCAATAGAGACGACACCCTGGTACATAAAAAGGTCGGGTATTCAAGCCTCACTAGAGGCACCATTGTTGTTCAAGTCTCACCAAAGACCTATTAAGTACTGCTCACTTTTCTTAACAGAGAGGTTGAGTGTTTAAACCCTACACCATGACCACCCTGGTATTTCACTACTTTCAGCGGAGAGGTTGGGTGTTCAAACAATTTGTTCTAGTCACACCAAAGGCACCATATAGTCTTTGCTCAATTCTCTTAACAAAGAGATACCCTGAGATTTCACTACTTTCAGCAGAAAAGTTAGGTGTTCAAACAATTTGTTCTAGTCACACTAAAGGCACCATATAGTCTTAATTGTAGCTTTTCAAGACATTACATAATAATAATAAGGGTTGGGGTAAAGTGTGTGTCTCCTCTAAATATTTAAATATATATATATATATATATATATATATATTTTTGGGAGGAGCGGAGGTGAGGGAGTATATATCCTAACTTCATTTTTAACCGAATCGAAGCTCACCAAACGGAGTTCGAGTAGCACAAAGTTGGAAAATGAGTTATCAACTCCACGAACATGTCACGCTACAGTCAGAGAGAAGATTACAAACCTTTATGGGGTTTAAGTTTAACCGATTAAGCGTTTCCACTCAAGATATTAATCAATTTATTGAATTAAACAAATTTATTTATTTAGAATAAATGAACGAATTTGTTGCTATTTTCCGAATATTTATTGGGATCCCAAACACAGCCTTAATACTAGTATTGTATTCACACGTTCTACCAAGCACACTTTCATGTCACCTCCGTAGACTGGTTATGCTCATAACACCATAAGCTGATGATTCCCCATCAGCGGGTGGAGAGATAACGGCGACAACGGAAACGGAAACAAATCGGTGCCGTTTTGATCCCAAAATGATGTCATTAACGGAGAAGCAGAAGACACCTCCGCTTGTCTCTCCTCTACTTTCATAGTTTCTTCGGTATCTGCTTCAATTTCTCTACTCCTTTTCCGGCTTACGTTCACGGTGGAGGTGGAGGCGGAGGAGCTTGCTTTCTTCAACTTCCCTATCTCGAGAGGAAAATTCAAAATCGCTTTCCTGCCGCGCATTTTGAAAGCGGCTTGGTCGTAAGCCCTGGCTGCATCAATGGCGCTATCATATGTACCTAACCAAATTCTAGATCCGCGCCGGCTTGGATCTCGTATCTCCGCCGCGTACTTTCCCCACGGCCTAGGTCGTACGCCTCTGTAGTGTCTCTCCTTCTCCATATTGTTGTCAGCCACAACTTCCGTAGACTGAGGTGGCTGGCCGAACTCAATCCACTGGAATTTATTCACAGGAGCCAGATCTATCTTCAAATCTGGCTTCCGAGCGCTCAAATGACTCAATTTTGAGGACGTGAGATACACTATATCAGGCTTAGTTTCTTCTGTTCCGACAAATTCGAATTGTTTTTTCTCGAAGTTGATGGAATCAGAAGTAAAATCAATGAAATCGATGTTGCTTATTTCATCAGAGTTTAAATAATCGGAGATTTTGATAAGAGAATCACAGCTCAACGTCTGTGAAGACGAAGAGTCGGATTGAGAGCTTGAAACAGAGCCAGAATTACAACTTTCACCGTTTAAATCAGTTATACAATCGGATAGCTCATTGAAGAAGCTATCAACAGGAGCGAATTCTTCTAGAAGGTGTTGCCTAATGAACTCAATTGTTGAAAACTCGTCTGATGCTGTCATGTTTGATCACAATTTTATGGTTTGCTAACGAAGTTTTAGAAAGAGAAGAATTGGTCAGGGCAGAGAAAATTGTTGTGTAGGATCAAGGTGGCAGAAAAAAGTGAAGATGGTATTTATAGAGAGGGCAGAGTTTGGAGCTACAAAGATGGACTTTGACGGCAGGTTCGAGGAAACTGCAGCAAGTTTAGTCAAAATTTTGGATATTATTGCCCATGTCTAAATAACTGTTCTGTTTTAATTTTTAAAAGTTAAATTAATTTTCAATTTTATTTTTATCTTTTTTATTATTTAGAACCATAAAACACGTAATTATTTACAGTATACAAATACAAATTTTCTATTTTATAATTTGTATATTTTGTTAGATACTATACCTATACCGTAGTGCAGTGTAGTAACTATATATGCATATATAGGAATGGGATGACCATTTTGTTATGATATAGTGCAATTTTTACGAACGTATTTAAAGTTCAAAAATAATAACTGCAGTGTCTGATAGTTCAACAGGGTTACCAGAAGGAATCCTCCACGACCAACTTTTTAAAATTTGAATAACTCTGGCAAATTGGCAACCATTTAATAGTTGAAACAACTGCTACATCTATAATACATATAAACTCAATTCATGCTCGTAAAGTTGTTGTCCATTAAGTATTAGCAAAACTCATATGAAAAAGAGCAAATTAATTAGATACAAAGCAACTCATAAAAATGTACATAAATGCTTTAAAGTGTTGTATTGTACAACACTTTATTGCATCAAGGTGCTGTATAAAACAATTTGTAGAGTAGTGTTTTATGTACAAATTAAATTAGGGCTTAATGATTTCATTATAAAATCAATGAAAAAAATAACAATATAACAGTTAAAATAATAAGACATTTAGTTCTGATTTCTGAACATTAAGTTTCAAATAAAGATGAAAAATAGGAGGAAAATTTTTCTCTTTAGAAATTAGGGCTAGATTTTTAAATTTAGTGGAGTGTTAAGTTTGAGACAGAGATTTTCGGAGACAGAACTCTAAAAATGTTTAATAATAATAATGCCACTAAAGAAGGTTAGTTTGGTGCTTGTGCCACCAGAGCAAGGTGACAGATTGTTTCTTACCTTTCTCAAAGTTTAAATTGCTACACTTAAGGGAAAAATAAATCTACATCATTCTATACTGAAATTTAAAAATACTGAAATTTAACCCTCCTAATTTTTCACTAAATTACAAGTATACCATTCAACATTAATAATTGCACTTGATTCCGGAGATAATATTAAATTTTTTTGGATAATTCTAAATGTCTATAATTGTGACATTGCGAATATATTTGTGTGTCATTAATTAAGTTAAATTTGATTTTAATTAATGAATAAATTAAGTAAATTATTATTTTGTCTATGATGACGGTGGAGCCAACTAAATTGTGTTTAGGGATAACCTTGTCATATCAATCATAAAATTACTTCAATGCCCTTAACATTAACGATAAAAAGTAATTAATTACCCTTTTGAATATCCCAATACGGGCCATTTAACATCTCCCAAATTTTTTAACCGGAAATGTTCTTATGTAACAATTTCATGGGAAATATTGAAAACACCTTACACGTAGAAGTAATTATTAAAGTATATTGTAAATGGTGACACTCAATCACGTAAAATACTCCCACCGTTTCAAAGAAAGAGTCAACTTTTGACTTTTTTTGGCTAACTTAGCTAAAGTTTAACCGATAATTAACATAAATTTAGTAAATTTTATAAAATTATGAAAGTTGTAATCCATAATATTATTAAGATAGTTTTTAATTAATAAAATTTTATTTTCTAAAATATAAGTAAAATATATGAAATTTTGATTTAATTTAGTTACATGTTGATTTTTAAAAAATAAAAGTAGACTCTTTGCTTGTAACCAAAAGAGTAATTCATTAAAGATGGTCAACTATTTAATTATATGCTCACTGAGTTTATGCTACGTTGACAATACAAATTAAACTCAAAGTTATCTCTAGGACGCGATTATGCAGAAAACAATATTGAGCTAGTCAATTTGAATTTCTCTACAACATTCTGAAACCGGGTCCGGGTGAAGAAGAGTAATTTCAATCACTCTATCATATATATATATATATATATACTACCCATGAAATTTGGTTTGGGAACTTAATATCTTTTTTTTTTAATTGATTTGAATAGTTGAATATTGTAAATTTTGTTTAATTATAATAGGCAAAACACATAATCGGGCCACTGTACTTTGGAGAAGGTTACAATTCGGCTACTGATTGTTTGAAAATGTTATTTGGGCCACTGTACTTCAGTTATCTTGCAAGCGAGCCCACTAACACGTTAATTTTAAATGAAATTCCTATTTTACCCTTGTCTTCTTTTAGGGAGATGAGGATAAAGATATGGGTAAAATAGGAATTTTATTTAAAATTAACGTTCTGGGAGCTTGCTTGCAAGATAACTAAAGTACAGTGGCCTAAATAAAATTTTCAAACAATCAGTGACTAAATTGCAACCTTCCCCAATGTATAGTGGCCCGATTGTGTATTTTGCCATTATAATACAATTAAATTACGTTTGCTTTAAGTCATGGACTAAATCTCTTGTTTGAAAATAGTTATACAACTAAAAACAAGCTAAATTTTTTTCGATAAACCAACTCGAATGACTTGAAAGAATGAGTTTTCTTAATCAAGAACCCCAATATAGTGCTAAAATAAAGAAATCTTCATTGAGAACAAAGGAAAACACCTGGAAGGATTAATTTTACATAATTTAATTTTTCTTTTTTGACTTCTGGATTCAATATATATTGGAGTATGATGTTTTAGAATAGATCAAACAACATGCATGGGTGGGTTTTTAGTTTAATCAAATAAGACCAGAGCTTCAAACCAGCATGTACACAAATGATCTTTTCAATTATATATTTAATAGTGATGATCGATACTGTACTCTGATAGTAAGATCTTATAGAACGCGTTTGGCTTGAAGATTTCTTTATTGGTTTTGAGATAGGAATTATCGACACATGCATGCATGAAGAACTCTGTAGACTTAAATTAATTATTGAGAAATTTAATTGAGAATTAGTAGTAATGGATGAATGCGTCAATGTCGTGAGTGTGATAAATTTTCAATGTGAGAATTAAGGGCTAATTCAATTCTACCTAATTAAATACTAGGCATAATTCAACAATTTTAATTCATAACCTTGTTTAGCACCTGATACCTCCCTCCGTACGTAAAGAATTTCAGGACCCTAATCCATCCAAACTGTTCCCTATGGATTAGAATATTCTATAAAAGACTAAGGAACTACGTACATGAGCTGCTTTGTACGAGTATATGCTTCTTTTTGTATGCGTTGTAATATTACTTTATATTTTTTGTTATTAACTAATTATTAAGAAAGATAATGTAACGACCCGAGCCCGAAGCCCGGTCTGCCACGCATAGCCCACGCACTGGCCCACTAAGCACCTGGATTAACTGGCCCACCACAAGTCACCCAAAAGTCCATGGATAGGTTGGTGTCCAGTGGTAGTGGGTGGCCACTTTATAAAGCACACACAAATCCCACATCTACCCGATGTGGGATATCACAGATAAAAGGCGGCCAAATATGTTAATTGGTATCATCGAATGTCATATGTATCTCATTTACACATACTTACATAAATCTTTTTACATTTTTGGCTAATGTCTGCGAGAAAAGTAACAAAAGTTATCACATGTTTTAATTTGTGCGTGACAAATAAAAATGTTAAGTCACACTTTTACCCCTATTCTTGGTGAAAAAAGAAAAAGAAACAAAAAAAAATAATGAAAACGAAAAGAAGTACTTATACAATAAAATTTCCCCTATACATATATCTCTCTCTAGTTTATGTCATCCTCTCACTTCTCTCTCCACAATTGTTTTGTATTTTTATCTCTCATTAGTCATGGCTGGAAGAATATATAGTGTAAGGTTGACAGACAATTAATGGCGGCAGCGACAAAGCCATGATTTTATTGGAAGGCGGTCAAATTTATTTTAGGGATAAAAATTTCATGGTAATCTGAGATTTCACTCGAATAGGGGTTAAAATTATATATAGTGCAATTTTTTCTTATTAAAGGGGTCAAAATTAATAAAACAGTGTTTCAATTCGAAAATTTTCAATTTTTTAAAGTTTAAGGGTACTAATATGACATATCTTTAACCTCTTAGGCGGGAAGATGCGGCTTCTCCACTGGAGAGCTGTAGATACACCGTCAATTTAGGGTAGTTGGAGGTTAGTTAGGCAAAAATGGATGGAGGCTCAGGCTATGTTTGTTTTCGCTGAACAGAGTTTAGTGCATAAATTACTTAAGTTGTTTTGGTAACCAGGGAAAACAAAATACTAAAAAAATATTCAACATATGTATATATGTATTTTGATTTTCTTCATACGAGCTCTATATTGTTGAATCTTCTCGACCTAATTAAATGATCGGGTTACTGATTCATAATATTTGAATATGTGGTATTGGCCACCTTGGCAAATGGTGGAGAGATCGAATGATAATAATGGAGTTCAATTTCGATCAAACGAAGAAAGGGATAGTGATAACGGTGGCAGTCAGGTTCAATTGTAGGGTTGAAGAAATTAAGTTTGGGTACTCCAACACTAATATATATAGCCTTGTAACAGTTACAAAAGGCATTCATACTTGTACATTCAGATAAAGGAGCTTAAGGCTTCAAATCTTATATCGCGTTTCCTATTACACTCCGCATTCTACTTAATTTGAACCTTATACATATTCTTGTTATTTTAATTTAATGAGACAAAATATATATATATTCTTGTTATTTTAATTTAATGGGATAGAAAATATGACAGAGAGTGAGATAGAAGATTTAAAGCCGGAACTTAGATTTCATTTTCATAAAGTTAATCAATGTATACGTTTTCCTTTTTTAAATCCTTTTCTATCTTTAAAATGAATGCCAATATTGGTTCCATTTTTGCTTTATTTTCAAACTCACCCCTTTATATTATATTATATATATTTACAATCACTTCTCAAAAAAAAAAAAAAATATTTATAATAATAATGAAACAAAAGTTTAATCACCGGCAGCCAATAGGATTAGCTCCAATTGACGGGTGTGGAGATAACGGCGACAACGGAGGCACATAAAACAAACCACTTCCATTGTGATCCCAAACCGCCGTCCAACATGACGGCGTCAAAGGCGAAGCCATCTCTGATAACCTCTCCTTCTTTACAACCACAGTCTCCTCAGCTTCTCTACTTCTCTTTCTGCTGCCGTCAATGGCAGCGCTTGATTTCTTCAAACCCGCCATTTCAAGAGGAAAATTCAAAATCGCTTTGCTGCCGCGCATTTTGAAAGCGGCTCGGTCGTAAGCCCTGGCAGCTTCAATGGCGCTATCGTACGTCCCTAACCAAACTCTAGACCCACGTCGGTTTGGATCCCGGATCTCAGCCGCATACTTTCCCCACGGCCTCTGTCGTACTCCCCTGTAGTGTATCCTCTCCTCCGTATGCTTATCAGCCACCAATTCTGTTGACTGAGTCGGCTCACCGAACTCAATCCACTCGAATTTTTTCAAAGGAGCCAAATCGATCTTTAATTCTGGCTTCCGAGCGCTCAAATCACTCGATTTTGACGAGGTAAGATCGTATATTTCAGGTTTAGATTCAATTTCAGCAAAATTAATATTATTTTGCACGAAATTGATTGAATTGAAGGTGAAATCAAAAGTATTCTTAGTTTCATCTGAGTTTAAATAATCGGAAATTGTTATAAGAGAATCACAACAGCTAGATGGCTGAGATGAGAAAGAAGAATCTGATCGAGAGCTGGAGAGAAAGCTAGAAGTGGAACATTCGTAATTTGAATTAGTCATACAGTCAGCTAGCTCATTGAAAAAGCTTTCAACAGGGAATTCGTCCAGTAGGTGTTGCTGGATGAGATCAAGAGCAGTAAAGTCGTCTGAAATTGCCATGTTGATCAAATTCAGGCTTTAATGATTTGAAAAGAGAAGGGTGTTTTAATTTTGGTGAGAGAGAGAAGAATTGAATTGGGGAAATGATTGTTTTAATTTTAGTGGAGAAGAATGGAGTGGAAAACGTATATGTATATATAGGGTGACACTTTCTGTGGGTCCCCTAAATAGATATCGGCTATTCCTTCCAAATTAAGAGTTCAGGATATATGATTGTGAGTTGACTTTGATCAAAGGAAAAAAGATATAGACTATTTCTTCCCAAAATAAATACTACTCCTTCCTTCGTAAATAATTGTTCTGTTACACTTTACACACAGATTAAAAATAATTAATTAATTTTATTATAAATATTAATATAGTATGTATTTTTTTTTAAAACTCTTGTAAGCGTGCCCATAATTCAAGTTAAAAAAAAGTAAAAATATTTCATAAAAAAAATTTTTAAAAACTAGACAATTTTTTTAGAACGGATAAAAAAGAAAAAGCAGGACAATTATTTTGAAACGGAGAAAGTACTATTTTTTAATTTTATGTTTGGTAGACTTAAAATAAAATATTTTTTTAAGTTTTTAAAATTAATTATTTAAACATCTTTAATAATTTTGAAATTAAAAACAAATATGATTCTATTGCTTTGAAATCACTAAAGATACTTTAAAATCAATTGTTTTCTTAAAATCTGTATTTAAGTCAATGGGAACACTTATTTTGAGATGGAAGCAGTAAAAATTTTATTAATTATTAATAACACAATACTCCCACCCTTAACATGAGTGCTCATTTCAAGAAATATCATTTTAAAATAAGTGTAATTATTTTAGTGTGAGTTTCACTAGAAAAGTTGCATATCTAAGTACATTAACCAATAGTATTATTAAAATGACTTAAAAGTCAACTTTATTAATTTTTGTAGAAACTTTAAAATGATACTCATTTCGGTATAGAGGTAGGATAAAAATACCCTAAAAGTCAAATTATTTAATTTTTATGAAAAATTAAAAATGAAGACATTCATTCTAGGATGGAGGAAGTAACATTCTAGCATGCATAATACTGGAAGATCAATGAAATTCCATTTCACCAACGGATATATTCAAAATGAAATTTATCTTTGTGTGTTTACATATTAATAAAATATTATAATATAATGGACATATATACTGAGAATTAATAGTTGGTACAGATTGATGATTTTACACTTGCCGTTGCAATATCCGTGGAGGCCTTCGTAGAATAGGTTTGTTTATATGAAGGAAACACGAAGGTAATCACAAAGAGATTGCTAAGACAACAAAATAACGTGGCTTCATAATTTAATTCTGTAAATGAAATATTTTAATTTGAGCCATTCAATTTGAAAATTTCCACGACATTCTGAAAATATATATTTGAACAACAAAAATTTAATTTATTAAAAAATATTCTTAATCCTTTTAACTTTTTCAATGTCCTGAAGACTTTTACAACGCGCCTCGCTCGATAATAAATTACAATATCAAGTCAACCATACCATGCGAAAGTCAATATATTTAAGGATTAAGTCATTGACAGTTACTTACAGCATAAGCGATTAGTATAGCAACATCCTGGTTAATAGGGGTGTAAGTTCGAGCCGCTAAATCGAATCGAATCGGCCAGTTCGGTTCGGTTTTGGGTTAGGACAGTTTGGTTTAGGTTTGAAAATTTTATAAACCGAGTGGTTCGGTTCGGTTTGCGGTTTTTGGTGCCAAACCGAACCAACCCGAATCGAATCGAACCACCACTATTTAATTTTTATTTTTCTATTTTTATATATGTATATTATTTAGTAATTAGTAATTGAATTTAATAAGAAAATTATTGTTGTTTGCCTGCATTTTGATTGAATTATTATAATTTTAAAGTTAATTTTTTGACTTTTAATTATTTAGTTTATGTTAAAAGTATTTTTTTGATATTTAAAAGTTTGTTCTTTTTTAAAGTATTTAAATAATTAAACCGCGGAATCGAACTAAACCGAACCAAACCGATCGGTTCGGTTCGGTTCGGTTTGAAATATGTGGAACCGTTAGGGGGTGGTTCGGTTTGCGGTTTTGGCTCAAACCGAACCACCTTCACCCCTATTGGTTAGTTATTTACACACTTATAAGTTATAACACAAGCCGGTTTGACAATGAATATTTGTACCTTCGGGTTGAAATAATGGGATTTTCAAGTCTATTTATATATAGAAAATGTAATACCCCAATTTAATATCGAATTGATGCGAGAATTTTGTGTGCCTTATAAGTGGTCATGCATCCATCCGATGACGGCCTTGATTGAAGATGTGAAGAGGCTGATAGTAAATCTAAATGGGAAGATTCAACACACTTTTAGAAAGGGAAACATATGTGCTGACCTTTTTACCAAACTGGGTGTATCCCAGATGTTGCATTTTGTATATATAGTTGAACCCACCGTAGACCTAGCTTGTCCCCCTTCTCATGGAGGATTAGGGTGGTGTTAGTTCTGTTAGGTTTTAGTTGCATTTTTCCTTTCTAGTATATCAAAAAAAAAAAAAAGTGGTCATCCACTGTCACAATGCACCAACATCGTCTATGAATTTTTTTTGGTGGGCCTGTGTTTGGCCTAGTTGACCACAGTGCTCGTTGAGCTAGTGGGTAGGAACGCGTTGTGGGTCGTCCCTCGTGCTAAGGTTGTTACAAAAATAAATATTTTTACTCAGTTATTATTACTCCCTCCCTCCGTTCCTAAATTATTCTCTTCTTTTTTTTTTCGTCCGTTTCTAAAGGCTTGTTTGTTAAAACTGAAAATTAAGCTCTGAAAACTGATGTTTGAAAAAGTAGAGCTTAAAACATTAAGACATCCTCTTTTGACTTAAAATTTTGGTTATTTTTTAAGAGATGCTTAATTTATTAAGTGATATAATATTGCATTATCAAACAATCTTATTTTTAATATAACTTAAAATTTTTCTAATTAAGCTCTTAATCGGGTTAACAAACAGGCCGTAAATAATTGTCTTATTTGAAACTTTTCTTTTTAAGACACCACTTTTACCATTTTACCTTTACTTTTTCTTTCTACTTTAATTATGGGCCACATATACATGGGCATTAAAGAAAACAACACACTATACCAATATTAATAATCAAGTCAATAGTTTTTTTTTAATCTGTGTACCGGGTCAAACAAGACAATAATTTAGGAACGGAGGGAGTGTTATTTATGACTTTTCAAGGTTAAATATATTTGTTAACGGATAGTAGATCAAACAACATAAGTTTTTTTTTTTTTATTTCGATCAAATACGACTTGACTTCAGCTTCAATGAGCTAATGAATCATAGAAACAGTATTTCAGTTTTGGTATTATGTTGACACTCTTGAATAATACACCGTATGTGATGGTCGTATGTCAGAAAACTTCTAAGGATACTCGGTGTCTTTTTTTTTTTTTTTTTTTTATACGTACAATTGAAAACGCTTTTTAATTTATCCAAAAAAAAAAAATTTCCGACAGGAGTTGAAATCGTTAGACTTGACAAGGTCGAGGGAAATTAATTAAACTAATGAAGAATAAGCAATGGATGAATATGTCAATGCCATGAGTACGTATGATAAGCTCGAATTAAGTAGTGACGTGCCCCACTTAAAGAAGCAACCTTAATATGCATAGTTTTGTTATTAACTTGATACGTACGTAAACCCATGCATGAGATTCTAAAAAATGGAATTGTAGATTTTAGGAAATATTACATTATACCACCCTAAGGTTTCTCAAAAAGTACATTTTAGGAATAAGTAGCTAGTCTCAATTTTATGCACATTAAGGTGAAATGTGATATTTTGTGGTGCTAATGAGATTTTTGTTTGTTCTTCAAGTAGAAAGTAGTCACACTCCATTAGTATTTTTAACATCTACACTTACACATGCTTTTTACCTCTAATGTCGCTATGGTCGATAATTGCGAATTCAGTGATCCATTTCAAAAGAAAATTAAGGGATTGAACCTCTCTCTCTCTCTCTCTCTCTCTCTCTCTCTCTCTCTCTCTCTCTCTCTCTATCTCTCTCACTAGTATCATGCAATCTGCTCACAATTAACATCAGTCGATGGGCATGCATCTCAAACCATGGTTACATTTGATCCAGTCTATTGATTGATCTAATCCCGATATCTATAAGATGAAGCTTTATTTGGACAGAGCATAGTTAAAATTAGATGACAATATCCATTTCCCGACATGGCCGGTCCAAGCATAAAGCCACTAAAGCCCTAGCTTTAGGCCTAAAAAAAAATTAGTCCTCCAAAAAATACATATTAAAATAAAAAAAATTTAAATGTTAAGAGTAACTCTTATATTTTCTCACACACTCATTAATAGTTTAGTAAATTTTTTTTTGGTTGATAAATATATGGAAGATTGATTTAAAAATGCTATAACTTCTGTCATAGAAATCGCTATTAGAAATGAATATAAAACCTAAGTTCCGTGAAAAACGTACTATTCATATAAATAAAAATTTGATGAAATTATTAACAATGAAGTTGTAAATCTCCTGAAAAATCATTTAATGTTGATTATTTCTTGTACATAATATAGAAAACAATCACTTCATTTCATAGTAGATTTGAACAATTTAAAATGAATCAATCTACTTTTAGTTTTCTGTTTAGCATTGAGAAATTAAGGTCATTGGATAATGAAAATTTAAAGAAAATTGTCTTAATATTGAACTTTAAAATGTAATAACAACTCAGATATTGATAGATTAGATTTATTTACAAAACAAAAATTTTTAAGAGAAATTATACAAGTAAAAAAAATGATAAACTATTTGACATACTTAAGTATATAACAATGCTTGATTCTTTTTCAAATGCGTATATCGCTTATAAAATAACATTAACGATTCTTGTAACTGTTGCCTCGATAAAAAAAAGTTTTTCAAAATTAAAATTAATAAAATTTTATATAAGATCAACAATATCTCAACAAAGATTAAATTAGGTTAACTTTTAAATAACACGAAAGATAAATTTTAAATAACAATATATGAATTTTAATTAAAAAAGATTTACTTAAAAAATGGGCCTTAGTTTAGAGATCGCTTCAGGCCTCCATAAGTGTTGGGCCGGCCCTGTTTCCCAAGGATAGCGAGAATCTCTGAGTTTCTCTTCTAAATTATTTTCTCTGACTTATAAAATTTTGACTTCTTAATGATCTGTCAGCGACCATGACAGATTCTTCTCCCTACCCCCCCACCGCCCTAGTTGGGCTCAATGCATATTGAATCCAATGGTAGGAGACCTTAGCTAGCATGACTTACGGACAAATGTATACAACATCCGTCCTAAAATAATTATCGTTTTAATAATTTGTACACAGATTAATGAAACTTTTAAAAAGACTGATCTACTATTTTATGTTCAATTATTTTAAGAAAGTTGTAAAAGTACCTTTTCTCTTTCTTTATACCAATGTGAGTAATAAATAAGGACAAATTAGGCAAAATATGGACAAATATTTTTTGAAATTCTATAACGATAATTATTTTGAGACAAAAAAATTTTACTAAAACGATAATTATTTTGGTACGGAGATAGTATGAATTTATTTACACTAGCTAGAGAAATGTGACAGTCGCACAAAGCGCATGCAATCACCTCTTACTTTTTGTTGCTTTCACTTTTTTTTTTTTTGCAACCTGTAATCTTTTATGTTTATATATTTATGAATAAATGAATGGTAAATACTTTTAGGTAATATTTTACTTGTCTTAAGATAGTGGGCAAAATATGTTATTATCAGTAAAAAAAAAATGTAAATTCCATATAATTTGTGGAAATACTGTTTAATAACAAGGACAAAAGAGAAAAAGCTTCAGTTTTGTAACTTTTTTGTGCCCCGAGGATTACTCAATTTATGAAGAAAAACTAAAAATTGAATTCATGAAGAAAAAGAAAAATCATCTCTTTTTCCAACAGCACCCTCTACATTTTCACCTTTACAAGTCACTCCCTGTACATTCTGTCACTGCAGCACCAATAGGTTCATCTCATTACACCATAAGTTGAGAATACCCAATGAGCGGGTAGGGTGGAGGCGTGTTAAGCAAATCACTTACATTTTGATCCCAAGCCGCGTTCCAAAATGACGGCGTTAACGGTGAAACTATCTCCGGTAACCTCTCCTTCTTTAAAACCACTGTCTCTTCAATCTCTGTCTCGGCTTCTCTCTGTCTTTTCTGGCCGCCGTCCACGGCGGTGGCATGGCTTCCCTTCTTCAACTTCCCAACCTCGAGAGGGAAGTTGACAATAGCTTTCCTACCGCGCATTTTGAAAGCGGCTTGGTCATAAGCCTTTGCAGCTTCAACGGCTGAATCGTACGTACCTAACCAAACTCTAGCCCCGCGCCGGCTCGGATCTCGTATCTCTGCTGCATACTTTCCCCACGGCCTCCGTCGTACTCCCCTGTAATGGACACTCTCCTCCGTATTCTTCGCAGGCACTACCTCGATCGATTGAGACGGCTCGCCAAACTCAATCCACTCGAATTTCTTCACAGGAGCCAAATCAATCTTCAAACCCGGCTTCCGAGCACTCAAATCACTCGACTTCAGCGATCGAATGTTGATTATTTCAGGTTTAGTTTCAATTCCGGCAAAACCAATTTTATTTCGCTCGAAATTTAATGAATTAGAAGTAAAATCAAGGAAATCGGAGTTATTTAATTGATCCGAGTTTAGGTAGTCAGAGATTGTGATAAGAGAATCAGAGCACGTCGAATGTGAAGACGAAGAAGAATCGGATTTAGAGTTTGAAACGGAGCTAGAACTGCTACAAGTACAACCTTCACTTTGAAGATGAGTTATACAATCGGTTAGCTCATGCAATGAGCTGTCAAATGGTGTGAATTCATCTAGCAGATGTTGTCTAATAAGTTCAATTGCTGAAAATTCGTCTGATGTTGCCATGTTTGATCAAATTGAAGCTTTGGTGGACTGGTGAAGATTGGAAATTAAAGAAAAGGAGGTGAATTAGAAGAGAGGGAAGATATGAATTGGGGGAAATAATGATTGTTTTTGGGATGATATTGAGAGTGGAAGAAAGAGTAGAGAAGGTATTTATAGGGAGTGGATTTCTGGAGTCCTCTGCAAGCTAGGTTCCATGATGTTTCCCATATGCAAAATAGCAAACGATTTAAACTAACTATTACTCGGCAACTTATGCGTTTATAAGAAAAAGATGACTATGTGATGATCACATTACATTACATACCTAGATTGGAATTTTGTTTAGTGGGACATATGATCGATATCCTCTTCTTCTTATCATTATTAATAGGGGTCCGATATTACGAGTTTGAGATTTTGGTATTATTATAAGATTTAATATTGGGGTTGTTAGATCAAATTTATTTAGATTTTTACACCGTCAAATTAAAATTTTCATTTTTCTAAGTATATGTACATTCCAAATCGTCACCACCTTAAAAACATTTAACTATCCAACAACACTAACACTAAAGTTTAGCTCAAGCTCATAATATCATTTGTCTAATAACTATTTCCTCTAAGATACTCCCTCCGTTTTAAAATTATTGTCTTGTTTGATCGGGTATACAGATTAAGAAAAAATAATTAACTTGATTATTAATATTAGTATATTGTGTATTTCTTTTAAAGCCCATGTACATGTAATTCATAACTAAAATAAAAATAAAAAATAAGGATAAAATTATTGTCCTATAAATTTTTTTTAAATAAAATAATTATTTTAAGATAAATAAAAAAATAAGACAAGAAAATAATTTTGGGACGGAGGGATTATAATATAATGATCCATTCATCCAAATCAGATCAAACTTTATTGACTTGACCTGTCTTTATCATTACTAAAGGCTCACCTATGCGAAGAATTTATAAACTAAACTTGGTCCGATAAATTTGCTGGGCTATCACAATATATATATATATATATATATAGTCTTGAGTGCATAGTATATAGTCTTGAGTGCATAGAAAATAGGAGGTGATCAATCTCAACCGATATAAGAATGCAAACAAAAGTTATGTCGACAATGTCATCGTTCTTGTAAGAAATTAATTATGAGGTAGATAGTCAATTTGGTCTGCCAAATTATATAGGTAAACACTAATTTATTTGGGTAATACTTGGTTCAGTTTTTCTTTAGTGTCCTGTCCTGTAATTTTTTACTATATGAGTCGTCGTCTACTAATGAATTACTGTATAAGGTTTAAGTTTAAGTGAACATAATTTTTTGGGTCAATATATGATGTTGTCGATGAACACTTAGAGGAACTCAAATATCTCGGTGAACATTGCCTCCGATCCGTCGACTAAAACCTATCATAATCCACCCCCCAAAATATATGATTCCATTCCATCGATCTAATTAATTAGTATTAGTATTAGTATTAAGATCTTCATATTAAAACTCATCAAACATATGATACGATTCTACTACTACATACAAGTGGGATGGAATCCTATATTAAACGGCCAATCTTTAATTAATTGCCTCTTCTTGCTTTATTTTAAAAACAAGAAAGGATCATGATCTACACCTAAATGAAAGTAGATTTGAAATCAACCCCTACGATACAAGTAAAATCACATTTTCTGGGCAAAGATATATAGTGTGGTATCACGTATATCGCACAAGCATCAGCATGAATTCGGAGGCAAAATGCAAACTGATTTCAGCTATAAAACTGTTTCACTAAAATTATTATTTAATGAGACTATTTTTTTTTTTTTTTCGACAAACCAAAAAGAAAAGATATACTTTATTTTTTGGGACGGAGAAGTACATCTCTTACACTTTTCAGAATTAAATTTATCAATTTTACAAAAGGAGGCCCAACATACTGCCCGAAAATACCATCCCTACTAAATTAGAACAAAAAAAACACACACACAATTTCAATTCAAATATACTTTTGACACTGAATATTTCCACTCAATTTCATCTTTTTATTTTCTCTTTTGACTTCTGAAGATTCAAAAAGACCGTACGATGTAGAATGGGTCAAAAAAATATATTTTAATTGGCAATCAATTAATTATCTAGAACACTTTGGTAGTAGAGTGTTATAACAAAAATTACTCCATATTTAGCGTGTATTTTTATATATACATACAAGTTAAATTACATTTACTATTTTTGATTTTTTTATCTTTTCTTTTTGAAACAAATGGGAAAGGTTATATTTTGCAGTTATAATTTTTCTCTCATACTTTTTTCGTTAAATTGATCTTTACAAAATTATAAACTACTGTATAAAGTAATCATGAATCCAAACAGGGCTTTGGAATCAGCAACAGATGAATATGTGAATGCTATTTCAACAAAAGAAGGATAGTATGTATACAAGAATTAGTGCCCCAGGTAAGCAACAATCTTAATGCATTATTTTGTTTAGCACCTAATACGTACATAAGGAAATTTTAGGATACTTTTCAAATGTTGTGTTGTCTTATGCGTTAGATTCTAACGACGGGATCATAGATTATAGTACTATGAAATTAATTACTTGTACGTGAATGACCAAGTATTATTTTACGTGTATTTTGAAAGTTCGAAACCAACGAAAAGTTTGTGTGAAAATTTGTGACAGCTTGATTTAGACTCTGAAAAATACTTGCCAAATATCAAACGTACGTATGTTTTAGAAGGTTATCTCGATGCTGTAGATTTGTGGGGTTATACGAGATGTTCTAGCCGTAAAAACAGAAGGAAGAGTTGTTGAATACCAGTATTATTTTCACAGGATTTTTGTGTGTATTATTTTGTAATTTTCAAAATTAATTCTTTATTAGTAATGTTAAATAAACAAATATCATTGGGTTACTTACGCATCCATGGAATGAAATCAAACTTTACAAGACTCTAATATTTAGTGGTAGACTCTCTTTTTGTCACCTACATTCTACTGATGATGTGAGGATACATTGTCCTGGCGCCCCATAGTCAAAGTCCCCCAACTCTTCGATTACCTTTTGTTTTTCTACTGCCGCCGTTCCACCAATGAACGTTCACATTTAAAAAATTTTAATAATTAAGTGATATATAAATATAATTAGAATTGATTATTATTATAAAAGAATTTTAGCATAGTTAATATGTTTGTATTATATTTACAGAGTAAAGTTAAAAATTTTATGAAGATGATAGACAAATTTTTTTAAAGTGAATTCTTTGAGTGGAATATTTCCAAATGGTATAATGAACTCTTTGACTAAAACGGATGGAGTAATTGACTAGAAGCACTGAACTAGCTAGTATTGTTAAAATCTATCATCTATTACTAAAATAGAAACTACTGTTGACACGTTGGAGCTCTCAGTTAATTTTTTTCTCGCTAAAACAAATACTATTCATTAAATGCTCCCTATATATATATATATATATATATATATATATTGCAAAAATAAAAATTTTAAATCATGCAAAGCACGGGTACTAACTAGTGTCATTAACATTCCAGCTTATAATCAGTGTATGCAATAATTTATTTTGCTTACATAGTATGCTTTTTATATTGTTTAGTTAAATTTTGTGATTAAAAATTCGGCTGCATAGTATTTCTCGATTGGTAAAACCTTGAACTTTGCTAATTAGACTAATTTACAGTTATTAAAAGCCTAGTACACAAAATATTTCCTCCATTCTGATCAAAATGTCAATTATTTTTTTTTTTTGCAAATCTAACATATGCTCGTGGCCTGGCCTAAATTCTTTTAATGAGGGAAGGGTGTAACAACTTAAGTTTGCATTCATTTCATTTCCTAGTGAGTATGTTAAATTCAACTAAACATCAATTCGTTTATTTTAATAAATAATTAAAAATAGACGCATGAACAGAGGGAATAAGATTTTCCATCTAAAAGATTAATCAGTTTTCTATTTATTTATCTCAGTGGATAATGAAATCTTTGAAATGCACCAACTTTTTGTTTATTTAAAACAGGGACCTCTAAATTCCTCTATATTTACACTCCTTTCAAAAAGAACAATTAATCACCGCGGCCAATGGGTTTAGCTCATAACAGCATATGAAATCCCAATGGCGGGTGGGGAGATAACGGCGACAATGGAGGCACATTAAACAAATCACTCCCATTCTGTTCCAAAACCGTCGTCAGATTTGACAGCGTTAACCACCACCACCTTCTCCTTCTTTATTACGACAGTCTTCTCAACTTCCATCTCCACCTCTCTGCGTCTTTTCCGACAACCGTCCACGGCGGCTGACGTGTTTGCGTCTTTCAACTTTCCTATCTCGAGAGGGAAGTTCAGGATAGCTTTGCTACCGCGCATTTCGAAAGCAGCTCGGTCATAAGCCCTGGCGGCTTCAATGGCTGTATCGTACGTCCCTAACCAAACTCTACTCCCGCGCCGGCTCGGATCTCGTATCTCCGCCGCGTACTTTCCCCACGGCCTCTCTCGTACGCCTCTATAGTGTTTCTTCTCCTTTGTCCTGTTATCCGCCACAATTTCGGTCGACTGAGCCGACTCGCCGAACTCAATCCACTCAAATTTCTTCACAGGAGCCGAATAAATATCCAAATCTGGCCTCCCAGCGCACAAACCAGTCCCTTTCGGAGACGAGAGATCAATTATTTCAGGCCCGCTTTCAATTTCGGCTAAATCAATTTCATTTTCTTCAAAATTGATGGAATCTAATGTAAAATCGAAGAAATCAATGTTATTTACTACGACAGAGTCGCCTCCGTCGAAGTAATCGGAGATTGTGAGAGGAGAGTCACAGTTTGAGGCCTGTGAACTCGAAGAATAAGAAGTTGAAATTTCATTGCTAAAATTCGAAGAGATGCAACTGCTGAATTCGTTGAAAATGATTTCAATAGGAGAGATTTCGTCAAGAAGGTGTTGCCTGATGAGCTCAAGAGCTGAGAATTCATCAGTTGTCGCCATTATCAGGAGAAGAAACGGATTCTATTTGAGAGAGAAATTTGTTGAAATTGGAAGAGAGAGGATTATTTTAAATATGGGGTTGAGGGAAGGGGGGGAGAAATGATTATTGTTATGGATGGATGATGATGTGAGTGGGAGAAAGGGAGTGAAGACGTAGAGGTATATATAGGGAAGAATTTTGAGTCGTCAAAAACAGCGACTATCCATTCAAGGTTGGTTCGATGATGCTGCTGGGAAGGTTGGTAATAATCCAAGATTACCCGTTTATCTATAGTAGATCTCTGGTCCAATTTCTGCCGTCTGATTACTCTCGAGATACGGGATGTGATGTCAGTTCTCGATTTTGTAATAGTATCAAACTATCAATTACTACTCCGTTCCTAATTGTTTTCCTTTTTCGTTCGGTTTCGAAAAAATTAACTTTTTTTTTTTTGGAAAAATACCTTTATTATATTATTTAAAAAAATTTTTTGTCTACTTTGATGATGACTATATATACATGGGCTTTAAAATAAAAAAAATGTTGTACTAATATTTATCATATAGTCAATTATATTTTCTTAATTCATGTATCGGTTCAAACAAAATAATAATTTAAGAACGAAGGGAATACTACTATCAAACACTCATTCCACGCAATATTTTCACTTGATCTGTTCTGCTAAATGTTTTTATTTCATTTTAGAACATTTAATTTAATGATTTTATTTTCAAACTTCTATTGTTAATTTCTATTCCTTCCGTTCCAAGTAAAGAATCCACATTTTTTTTTTAGAAGTCAACATTTAACTAAATCAAATCAAAATTTTACATATTTTACTTATATTTTAAGAAATAAAATTTCAACAATTAAAAACTATTTTAAATATATTATAAATTACGAAAATGAACACTTATTTAGGAACAAGAAATTTGAAACAATAGACAATCATTTAGAGCGAAGTAGTAGTTATTATTTAGGTACAAAGGACGAAATATGACACAAGTTATTTGTTTGCATCCTAATTCTTTTCTTAATTTATAATACGTTATTTCAAAAAGATTGTTGAGTGATAGTTCTCTTAGTATCTTTTTTCCACAATAATTCTTCCTTGATGTAAGCTCCAAATATCGTTGTTGGTGTTTAAAGGAATTGATTCCGTGACTGTTTCATTACACAATCTTCCATATATACAAGTTTCCTAACTTAATTTATGCCTATAAATTAGTATCCTTATATACAAGAAATTACCTAGCTAAACTGTTGTATTTTAGCCTAGATTTGCTTGAATCCATAACCTAAGTCTAAGACAAGGTGACTAATGGGCCTGTGTGTCTGTTAGTGTGGCAACTTGTACTTAGGCACAGCTTGAATAGCTTAGGGTTGCTAATTGTATGAGTCTTGAAGAAGATAGCCTATAGGACATCGGACGTCCTCTGCACAATAGGCAAACAATGCATCAGCAGTCTTTGGTTTGAATATCGGACAAGCTCATATCGGCCAAGCTTCATCAGCAATGTTGAAGAACCTTAAGAACGTCCGATAAGAGAACTGCCTAAGACATGTCCTAATTTGAGGACTTCATTGACTTCGATGCAACGTTAACCTGCAAATCACATTCAATGAAGGTTTCCATTCTTGTCATACACTCAGAAAAGGACATTCCTCCGCAGCGCGGCCTATTTTTAGCAAAGAGTCGGAGACAGCAAGTTGCGGGACGGCCTATCGAGCCAACAACGATTAGAGCATTAATTGCTCTTAAATTCAAGTTTGAAAATCACCAACGGCTCCTAGCTTCCTCCTGCATATAAAAGGAGACTTCATTCTGCATTCAACACTCTTCAACTACTCCAACTACTGAATCTCCATAGTCTTCAAGTTCTTAAAGGCTTAAACGTCCTATTTGTATACATTCATTGAAGAGCTTCATACTTAGACTTCTAGTCCATTAAAAGCTCTTCATTGATTGCAACACCTAGCTTTTCATAGCTCACGAGAATTGTATCTTATTGATATCAATTCTCCCACACAAACACTTGGTCAACAAAATTTTTGTACACTATCCATTAGAGATTTAGTTTGTAAAATATCTAGTGGAAAAACTTAGTACACGATTTTCAAATCCAAAGTTGACCACTTTGGTTGTTGGACGTAGCACTTATTTATAAGTGTGAACCATATTAAATATTCTGTCTATTTGTGTGTGAATGTGAATTGATTGTGTTGCTTTAAATTTCATTTCCAAGTGTTAAGAAGCTGCCGATCTTGTCTGTGAAGATCGGCCATTCTCAACTTGTCTTGTGCTTCACAAGACTTCGCTGCAAAATTTTTAAAACCCTAGTGAAGTAAGATTTTTGAATCAATTTTAAAAATTGGACATAGGCTATTCAACCCCCTTCTAGCCTATATAGAGCAACCTTGGACCTAACAATTGGTATCGAGCTTAACTCTTTGAAAACTTGTTTTTCCGAGATTAACCTCTTGAGAGATTAAAGATCATGGCTGCTCACCAAATGTTGGAAACTTCAAACGTGAACCATTGTCTGTCTTGGATGAAGTTCACTTTGACATCTGGAAAGATAAAGTCAAAAGACATATGAATTCAATTGATAAACGTTTGTGGAAATGTGTCACGATGGACCCGAATTCCAATGAAGCCTAATACACCGGCCGCGGTAGATCCAAGCTGCACGAAGTACCAAAGCCGAAAGAGTGGGATGATGAAGACGAAAGAATGATGCTCGGATGGAAAGGCCATCAACATCATTACCAGTGTTGATATAAGCACTTATCGCCAGATTATCAACCTGGACACAACAAAGGAAATGTGGGAAGCCATCCTTGAATATCTTGAAGGTGATGGTGAGACCAAGAACAACAAATTATATACCGCATCCGAAGTTTGACTCCTTCAAAAGGATCCCAAAGAGTCTCTGCGAAGTGCCTATGACAGATTCTATGAGGTAGTCAACTCTTGCTATTCCTTAGGAAAGAAGTATGAAAAGAAAGAAATAAACATGAGATTTCTAAATGCACTAGGCGGTTTATGGCATGTTAAAATCATCGCCATGAAAGAGTCAAAAGATTTAAACAAATTGACTCTTAGAAACCTTTATGCTAGTCTTTCGGTTTATGAGCTTGAGATCCAACAAGCTCAAGAAATGGAAAAGAGTTTTAAAAACTTGTCCTTACCGTGATGTCGAACCTTCTGTTCAAAACCCGATGAAACACCTTCTACGTCCGGTGAAGATGATGATATTCTTTCGACGAAGCCTTTGCTATGTTTGTAAAGAAATATCAACGTTTCAAAAGGTTTAATAAACCATCATCACATAGGCGGTCTTCTCACAAACCGCCGTTCCTCATAAATCAAGCTCAACCAAAAATTCGCTCCTTATAAATCGCAGACCATCAAAAGGATAATGAGCTAGTTTGTTTTAACGTAGGAAACCAGGCCATTTTGCCTCTAAATGTCCAAAGCCAAAATATGAATTTTATAAGAAACGTCCGAAACTAAATTTCAAAAACAAAAAGGGATGGTGGTGAAGACATTGATGAAAGCAATCGCCTACATGGTGTGACACCGACACCGATGAGGATGACTCTTGTGACTTTCCGAAGAAGCCAACATATGCCTTATGGCCGGGAGTCACCACATGATTCGGTGAGGTCACTACCATTTCAACAAGATGACAGTGATGATGATGATGAGCTTAATGAACCATCAAAGGGAGAGCTCATCAAAGCAAACAAAGACATCTTTGGAAGAGTTTTCAAAATTCAAAGCGCCTATGTGAAATTAGCCAAGAAGCATGAACTAGGTCTCGAGAAATCAACCTTGATGTCTAAGATCAAAGATCTTGATAGAAAGAAGTGAAAGTATCAAATTGCAAAAAGAGAACAAAGCTTTGATGAAAAAGTGGACTTCCTACTTGAACACATCAAGAAGATAAATTCGAGAAAGATGACCTTCAAAAGGTTGTCAATACTTGGAATAACTCTAAAGGAAACTTTGATACCATTCTCTCAAACCGAAAACTTTAGATGACAAAGCGGTATTGGTTTCCAAAGTGAGTTCAAAGTAGGTAGTTCTTCGGTTTTCAAAAGGATGAGACATCCAAGTGATTCTTTGAAGAATTGGGTAGAAGTTTCTTATGACCAGCAGCCTCCCAAAAGGCAAGGACTTGGCTTTAACAAAGTTCCTTTTGTTTATCCCAAGAACACAAAAGACAAGTCCAAAAGAAAGCAATCGCCAAAGAATGACTCGCTAATAGTGAGTCGAGCAACTAAAACGCCATTAGTCACCCTAAGAAAACAGGATGACTAATAGCAAGTCTAGGAATTCTCGGCTCAAACCTATTAAATTTGTCAAAGGCAAGGCGCGATCTCAACACGCCTATAAAAGGGTAAAAGAAGTGAATTGCCGATAAAAGCTTAAAGGACATGTGCTGTAAATACAAAATTTTTTGATAAGAGGTCTACCTATGGTAAACCTAACATCAACAAGAAAAGGCATTATCGGCCTAAGTCCTATAGGCCAATTATCGCCAGAAGATCATTCCAAAGACTGGATATTAAGAAGCCTCAAAAGAAATCATTACTCATGTTGAAGGATTTCACAAATGCTCTTTCGCAAATGCCATGGTCATGAGATTCATGAATGCCTTCGAGATTCACACCTAAATCTAGAGGATTTACTCCTCCAAAGGTTAAACAGTGTGGATCCCAAAAGGTTGCTAACCTTGAGGACCCAAAAATAAAAGGGGACCATATTCTTAAATGTCTATATTTCAGAATGCTTTATGGTGTCAATGAAGAAGAGAAAGATCTATGGTATCTAGACAGTGGATGCTCAAAGCATATGACGGTGATCCAAATCTTCTCTCAAGTATTGTTGAAGCAAAGGGTCCCTCGGTCATTTTTGGAGACAACTCAAAAGGGAAGACCATTGGTTATGGAAGTATAATCGAGGCAATCTCTATCAACAAAGTCTCTCTAGTTGAAGGTTTAAAGCACAATCGCCGAGCATATCACAATTTTGTGATAAAGGTCTAACTGTCGCTTTCCTCAAGTCAATGTCTCATAAAGGACAATGAGACATGTTCAACTATCTGACAGGTTCGAAAAGGGAATGTCTATCTTTGTTGACCTAAATCTTTGTTGGAAGAAAATCAAATCTATGCTTGGTTGCTAGGTCATCAACCGACAACATGGTTGTGGCATAAAAGGCTTAGTCATCTCAATTTCAAATACCGGAGAAGCTATCAAAGGACAATCTAGTTGTTGGTTTGCCTAAAATATCACCGAATCACACGTCTGCAGAGCATGTCAACTAGGCAAACTACACAAATCTTCTTTCAAAAGCAAGCCTTGCCTATCAACAACCGCACCTCTACGCTCTTGCACATGGATTTGTTTGGACTGTAACTACTACAAGTCTTGGTGGCGGCAAGTATACTCTTGTGGTAGTTGATGATTACTCAAGATTTACTTGGGTAGAGATGATGTCCTCCAAAGATGAAGCATATGACATCATTCTTGAACTCTTCGAAGACTACGGACTCGGCCGGATGATATCTCGATGTCGATCGACAATGGAACAGAGTTCAAGAACAATGGTGTTGCCAAATATTGTGATGACCATGGAATTGGTCACAATTTCTCTGGTTGGCACACCTCAACAAAATGGAGTTCTGAAAGGAAGAACGAACTCTCATTGAAGCAGAAAGACAATGATTGCCGCCAAACCGCCATGTATTTCGGGCGTAAGCCGTGAACACCGCCCGCTTCACACAAAACAGTCTATCATAAACAAATTTCATAACAAAACTCCATATGAAGTATGGAGAGGCGAGCTCCCAACATTGGATTCTTTAAAATATTTGGTTGTAAATGCTATGTTCTTTACAATGGTAGAGAACATAGAGGTAAATTTGAATCCAAAAGTGATGAAGGAATTTTTCTGATATGCCAAGTTTTCAAAAGCATATAGAGTTTACAATAAAACTTCACTTAGAGTTGTTGAATCGTACATGTTTCTTTTGATGAATTTGATTTCATTGGGCCACATTTGGCTCCTAAGGTTACTAATGATTCGATGAATATGAGACAGTGTACAGTCAAGTCCCGATCTGCGATCCTCCTTCTTCACAAGATCTTCCAAGAGTCAACCTGTTAGAATCCTCAAACGAACCAACAAATGAACACTCGAAAACCCGAATCCACTTTGCCTTCCACACCGAAGTCATACAACCTACCTTGGAATTAACCTACCCTTTAGAAAACCAAGCTTCACCACTTCTACTTCTCAAGAATCCAACTCGCCGGCAATAGGACAAGTTCAACTGCGAAGTTAGGGAAGTAAAAGATCATCCTATCACTCAAATCATTGGAGATCTTAATCTTTGTTCAAACTAGACAAGCTTCAAGGAATGAATGCATGTATTCTACGCATTTGTATCTAACATTGAACCCAAAAGATTGATGAAGCTCGGAAGATCCAAGTGGGTGGAAGCTATGCAAGAAGAGCTAAACCAATTTGACGATGCCAAGTCCGGTCACCGGTCCCTAGGCCTAAAGGACAAGCTTATTGGCACAAAGTGGGTTTTCGAAACAAAATGGATGAAAACGGCAATATTACAAGAAACAAGGCAAGATGGTAGCCCAAGGATATAGACAGGAGGAGGGTATTGACTATGATGAGACATTTGCTCTGTTGCAAGATTAGAGGCTATCGATTATTCTTGGCCTATGCCTCTTACAAAGACTTCAAAGTTTATCAAATGGATGTAAAGAGTGCTTTTTGAATGGAGAACTTCAAGAAGAAGTCTATGTAGAGCAACCTCCTGGATTCATTGATTGCTCAAGAAGAGAAGATGTCTACAAGCCGAGGAAAGCCCTTTATGGACTCAAACAAGCTCCAAGAGCTCGGTATGAGACCCTTTCAAAGTTCTTGATATCTCAAGGCTTTGTAAGAGGTCAAATTGACACTACTCTTTTCATTATGAAACATAAAGGTCATTCCTTACTTGTTCAAATTTATGTTGATGATATTATCTTTGGTTCCACTAATGAAAATCTTTGCAAAAGGTTTGAAAAGCTTATGCAGAGTAAATTTGAGATGAGCATGATGGGAGAGCTCAACTTTTTCCTTGGTCTTCAAATTCAACAAAGTTCAAATGGTATCTTCATCAATCAAGCCAAATATGCAAAGGATGTTATCAAGAAATTTGGTCTTGAAAATGCAAACGCCTTCAACCCCTATGGCGACTAACCGCCATCTTGACAAAGATGAGAAGGGCAAGAAAGTGGACATGACTCTCTACAGGCATGATTGGTTCACTTTTATACTTAACGCTAGTAGGCCGATATCATGTTTGCCGTTTGTGTTTGTGCTAGATTTCAAGCGATCCAAAGGAGTCTCACCTACAAGCAAAAAGAATCATCGATATCGATAGATACTCCCAATTTGGGAATCGGTATCCTAGAGATTCATCTTTTAATCTTATAGGCTATTCGATGCTGATTTTGCGCATGTAAAGTTGACAGAAAAGCACAAGTGGGACATGTCAATTCTTAGGAAATAGACTTGTCTCATGGGCCGCAGAAGCAAACCTCTGTTTCAACTTCAACAATCGAAGGTAATACATAGCCGCTGGTAGGCCACAATTGCTGTGGATCAAACAAGAACTAGTTGACTATGAGATCAAAACCGCCGATTGTCCTATAATGTGCGACAACACATCGCAATCTCGCTCAAAATCTGTCATGCACTCCAAAACAAAGCACATTGATGTGAGATATCACTTTCTCAAAGACCATGTTGAAAAAGGTAACATTAGCATGCAATATGTGCCTACTGAGAATCAAGTAGCAGACATCTTCACAAAACCACTTGATTAAACCAGGTTTGCATATTTAAGAGGAGAGCTTGGTATGCTTGACCTCAATCCTTAACCCTTTCTAGCAAATTCTTTAAGTTATTTTATAAACCGCCGTATTAAACCGCCCACGTGATCGCCCGATCGCAACTCTACCGAGTACATAGACAACCTTGAGTAAGTATCTATATTCATATCGGCGTTTCTATAAAATAGGCGGCTTTGATAAAATAGGCGGACTTAAGTGCGCCATACGTACGGTGACTCGCAAGTCATAAATGCGGATTTCAAATTTTATCAATTACGGTTTATTGACTGTCGAGGTATAAAAGGTGAATTGTACAGTGACTTATCACAATTCTCAACAACCGCCATTTTAAACTTTCAAAACCGTCCGCCTTCCCGCGCAATCTTACTCAAACCTTCTCAAATCTCTAAAATCTTCGAGTTTCAATCTTACAATCATCAATGGTAAGGCCTTCTACAATTTTTCAATCTATTTATATCAAATTTTACGGTTTTATTTTGACCTAATTTGCTCGCTTCAAACTGTTCGCCATTGATGAATTGTAAACTCTTGCGATTGTTGCTTGAATCATGCTTATTTGGTGAAAAATGTGTTTGAGCTTCCTCGATACTATGTTTTCGTTTTATACCATGTTATTGGCTCAAGAATGACAAAATCAGAATGTTGTGCAAACCCATGAACTGTTCTTATTTTATGTCTTAAATTGTTTATGTTTTGGGTCTTGATCGAACAGACTTGTTTTTGATAAATATCTGGACGATCGAATATCTCTGAATACATATTTATCTGCTTTGCAAAATCGCCGATTTCTATATATGTTCTCACATCTGCCGATTATGTAGGGAAAATCGAAATCCTCAAAGGCCGCCGCCACTTCTTCATCCTCCGCCTCGCTAAGCCAACTAGGGCCGCAAAGGCCGCGAGCTCCCATAAGGATCCTTCCCGGTCAAGTTATCATCCTGGGATGACGATAGACCGAGATTCCATCATCAGTACATCTGCTGGTGATGCCCTGCTCAAAGATTTGGCTGAATGTGGACTTCTTCCCCTGTTCCAACTCAACGACACCCACTACAGCAATTCTCTAGCTGAGGAGTTTTACACAAGGATGATCCTGCCTCCTCCTCCAGCCTAATGCCACCGAGCCGCCAACTTAAGCTACATCAAGGGCTACATCGAGGCCACTACATCAAGTTGACCTATAAGGATATTGGAGAAATCCTTGACCGCTTTGAAGGCAACCGGACTTGACCGATGAATCGGCACTTGCTTGGGAGATGATGAGGGTCGCCCAACCGAGAGGTTTTCCGAGATGTCCAGAACCTCTTCCCGAGAACCCCTATCATATCGCCCATCTGCTCGACAAGAGCATTTTATTCAAAAATGGCTCGAGGGACATCTTCACCTCCCAAGTGATGTGGACCAAAGCCGTGGTCCTTCGCAAGCAACTCAACGGGCCAAGATCATCTTCTCAATGCTATCCCAGTGTTCTTTGAAGTCCAAGCTCACCCTTCCATGAAGAGGCCCTTCGTAAGGGTTATTAATGTTATCCTCCGGCGTTATGAGGAGATTGATGAGCTAGTCGTTAATGACGACCTCATCAAGGTGTCTAACACCTACGTCTTCACGGTCAACAACATCACCCGCTATCGGGATGATATGGCCAAAAGGACAACCAACGCGGCCGAAGCGCTGCCGCCGCTATCGCATCGGGCTGCCGCCGCTCCCGCCGCTGCCGCTATCGCTTCAGGCCCTCCCCCGCCAAGGGTAAGAGGAAGGTCTCCTACACCGCCCGGGTTACCCGCCGAGGAGGAGGAGCCTACACCTATGGGGCCGAGCGCCCGAGCACTTTGACCTCGCAGACCGGACCATGATCCCTATGAGCCTGCGAGCCTCCATCCAAAAAGCCCAAACACTCTCCTCTCTCACTCCAAAACTCAAACAATCCAGAAACTCGCCAAAGGCGGTTGAGAAGGACACATCAACCTTCAAACCAAATGACCTCTCCAAACCTCTACAACTACCTCCCAATCCTCCAAACCCAAACCCAAACAAACCCTCCACCTACGATGAATCTTTGGTCTTCCAAAGGTAACATCCGATCCCTCCATCCCAACGATCTCTACCCCCGCTGTTTCCCAAACAAGTTAACCCCACCGATCCTTCATCGGCCGTTCCTCCATCCCCTCTACCACCTCTCCACCACCTACTTCTCCTCTTCCACACCTACTAAGTCCAAACATGGCAAACGCTATAAGAAGAGTGCCAAGAAGCAGTGCACTTCTCCGGATCGCCTCTTCTCTCCTCCATCTTCACCAACTCACCTACAACTTCACCACCTTCTTCCCTTCCTAAATTACCACCCATCCACCCACTCCTACCCAAGCACCATCCACCACACAATCTACCTCTCAACCACCATCCTCCAAACGCTCTATCTCTCCCTCTTCCGACCCACCCCCAAACGCCTCAAAACCAACCCATATAACCACCTACACCCCGAGGTGCAGGATCTCTGTCCTTCGCAGCCTAAACCCAACCCTGCCGATTCGACCCTACCTTTCTTCCCTTGACTACCCTAAGAGATTTCCGCCACCTATGTCTCCGCAGTGAAATTATCTTTAAGTGGGGTGCATTCTATGACCCCTTCCTCCCGCCCGGTCCCAACTCTTTTTCTCTCATAACTCGGCGGTTCAAGATCTTATGATCTTCAACCAATGGGTTACAATTCACAAGGACCTAGGACTTCCTCTCCCCACGAATCGGACATCTCCCCTTTCCTATCTCCGCCTAAACCACCGCCTTCACCCTTATATGCTATCCTTCCATCCTTCTTCACTGTGGTCTACAACTTCATTGATGTAGTCATCACTCTCCTAGGCTTTAACCCTCTCATCCCCATTCTCTTCTATTCTCCTAGCCTTTCCCTTTCTTTTCTCCTCCTCCCTTTATTATTCACCCCTTTCCTATGACATCTACATAGAAAGGCTATTCCCTATTCCTCGCATTTTCCCTAGCCAACTTTCACCCTCTACCGCTATATTACCATTTCCTCCTCCACATTCTCCAACATCCTCCGGCCAATGTCCTCCTCCACCATCCTCCACCCTCCCCTACCCAAGCCGCGCCTATCCTTCTCCCTCGAGTCCATCCTCTCCTCCAGTCATCCCGACTCTTCGATACTTATCCCGCCGAGGCGTGCATAAGTTTTTGAAAGATTTTGAGGTCATCTCTGTTGACGACCAAGGCCCCGCACCGCCTCTCTGCAGATCGTCCCACATCACCCATGTCCAGCCGATCGCATGACCCAAGTCATGGAAATTTCTAGGGTGCCAAAGCCGCTTTGATGCTGCCTACGCTCCATCTCTCCAGCGCTTCTAGCCGCCGGATCTCGGATCTTCCTCCGCTACCTCTGCCATCTTCAAAACCAATTGGGACAACCTCTCAACAAAAATGATGCGACCATCGACATGATTGAAGCCGGCTACAAGCTTGTGCTTCGCCTCAACGCCATGCAAATCGCTCGTTCACTCCTCCGTTCGAGCGACACGCACTCTCACATCCAAGCACTTGGCTTTCTATCGCAAGGAGCACAAAATACGAGGACCGCGTCGGATTCATTGATACCTCGCTTGCGTCCATGAAGGAGGAGATAGCTAGACTCAACAATGATCGGACTAAGCTCATTGAGCATAATGCTCGCTCGCGTAAGAACAAAGAACTCTCCTCCGAATTGGCGACACTAAAGAAGAAAGAGCTAGCAAGAAGAAAAGAAGAGATTGCAAGACCTAAGGCGCCGTTGACTCTAAATGGGCATCAAGAGGTCATGGGCAATCATCGTGCAAAGGCAAAGGTCATACTTCATCTCGATCATCCTCTCGAACCGGCCGATAAATTCTTTTTTTGTATAATCTTTTGCAAAAACTTTGTAATTAAACTTCTTGTTTAATTAACAATGTTTATATTTTAAAAGTTTCATGCTTTGTTTATGAACGCCTATTCGTGTGTGCATGAAATTTAAACCACCGGTTTAAAGACATGTCCTATATTGCCTACTCCCTATTCTCGCATGTTTTTAAATTCGTCTAATTACAAGTGTCGATGCTTAATTTCCTGTTTGTAAACACTTTGTAATTCTTGAATACAATGACCTCTGTAAGTTCATCTAGGGCATGCTTATTTAATATATCAATCTTACAAGCATGTTATTACTAGACTTGAACATGGTCAGCTGATATTGTATTCGAAGGGTCATGGACTCAAGCAAATAGGAGGAGATTGTTGTATTTTAGCCTAGATTTGCTTGAATCCATAACCTAAGTCTAAGACAAGGTGACTAATGGGCTGCGTGTTTAGTGTGGCAACTTGTACTTAGGCATAGCTTGAATAGCTTAGGGTTGCTAATTGTATAAGTCTTGAAGAAGATAGCCTATAGGACATCGGACGCCCTCGCACAATAGGCAAACAATGCATCGCAGCCTTTGGTTTGAATATCGGACAAGCTCATATCGGCCAAGCTTCATCAGCAATGTTGAAGAACCTTAAGAACGTCCGATAAGAGAACTGCCTAAGACATGTCCTAATTTGAGGACTTCATTGACTTCGATGCAACGTTAACCTGCAAATCACATTCAATGAAGGTTTCCATTCTTGTCATACACTCGAAAAGGACATTCCTCCCGCAAGCGCAGCCTATTTTTAGCAAAGAGTCGGAGACAGATCGCAAGTTGCGGACGCCTATCGAGAGCAACAACCGATTAGAGCATTAATTGCTCTTAAATTCAAGTTTGAAAATCACCAACGGCTCCTAGCTTCCTCCCGCATATAAAAGGAGACTTCATTGCGCATTCAACACTCTTCAACTACTCCAACTACCGAATCTCCATAGTCTTCAAGTTCTTAAAGGCTTAAACGTCCTATTTGTATACATTCATTGAAGAGCTTCATACTTAGACTTCTAGTCCATTAAAAGCTCTTCATTGATTGCAACACCTAGCTTTTCATAGCTCACGAGAATTGTATCTTATTGATATCAATTCTCCCACACAAACACTTGGTCAACAAAATTTTTGTACACTATCCATTAGAGATTTAGTTTGTAAAATATCTAGTGGAAAAACTTAGTACACGATTTTCAAATCCAAAGTTGACCACTTTGGTTGTGGACGTAGCACTTATTTATAAGTGTGAACCATATTAAATATTCTGTCTATTTGTGTGTGATTGTGAATTGATTGTGTTGCTTTAAATTTCCAGATTTCCAAGCCGTTAAGAATCGCGATCTTGTCTGTGAAGATCGCCATTCTCAACTTGTCCTGTGCTTCACAAGACTTCCGCCTGCAAAATTTTTAAAACCCTAGTGAAGTAAGATTTTTGAATCAATTTTAAAAATTGGACATAGGCTATTCAACCCCCCCTTCTAGCCTATATAGAGCAACCTTGGACCTAACATAAACTATAGGGATACACACGTGATTTATGTAATCACATGCGTGAATATGGATATTTGCTAACAGACCCCCGCAGTCGAAGCGGGAGGAGGACGAATGCTGAGACTGGCACGAAACTCATCAAAAAGTATTCTTGGAAGCCCCTTCGTGAAAATATCAGCGACTTGAAATCCAGACGGGATATGAAGAACACGAACTAGTCCTCTTTCAACTTTCTCCCGAACAAATAAAATGTCCATCTCGATATGCTTGGTACGTTGGTGCTGGACCGGATTGCCGGATAAATAGATGGCACTGATGTTATCACAATAAACAAGTGTCGCCTTTTTGATGGGAATAAGTAACTCGAGTAAAAGATTGCGCAGCCAACACGACTCAGAAACGACATTAGCTACACCCCGATATTCAGCCTCGGCGCTAGAGCGGGATAAAGTAGGCTGCCGTTTAGATGACCAAGAGATCAAATTTTCACCCAAGAAGACACAATAACCGGAAGTGGAACGTCGAGTGTCAGGACAACCACCCCAATCAGCATCCGTATATGATGTGAGTGAAGAACAAGAAGATCGGGATAAATGAAGACCCAAGTGTAGCGTCCCACGGATGTAGCGCAAAATGCGCTTAAGGGCGAGCATATGAGAGCTGTGTGGGTCATGCATGTGAAGGCATACTTGTTGAACAACATATGAGATGTCCGGTCTAGTAAATGTAAGATATTGTAATGCTCCGGCAAGGCTGCGATAATGAGATGGATTGTCATACGGGACACCACAGGAATGACCAAGCTTTGCCTTAGTATCAACAGGTGTGGCTGACGGTTTGCAAGAAGACATCCCGGCCCGTTCAAGAATATCTTCGGCATATTTTTGTTGACTTAAAAATAACCCACCATCATAGTGAGTAACCGCAATGCCCAAAAAATAATTCAAAGGACCAAGGTCCTTCATAGCAAATTCAGAAGCCAGAGATGCCATAATTGACTTCCTGAGATTGTGAGAAGAAGAAACAAGGATGATATCGTCCACATAGAGTAAAATATAAGCAATGTCCGTACCTCTACCATAAATGAATAAAGAGTGATCGGATTTGCTATGAGTGAACCCCATAGTGGAAATAAAATCCGCAAAACGGCGATACCACGCCCTTGGTGCCTGTTTCAGGCCATAGAGAGATTTCTTTAGCAAACACACATAGTCTGGGAATTTAGAATCTCGAAAGCCCAACGGTTGGTGCATATAAACTGTCTCTTGTAATGTCCCATGTAAGAAGGCATTTTTGACATCCAGTTGATGAATGGACCAACCCTTCGAGAGAGCCAGACTTAAAACCGTGCGAATTGTAGCTGGTTTGACCACCGGACTAAATGTTTCAGCGCAGTCAATACCCACCTGTTGAGACCTGCCATCACCAACAAGACGGGCCTTATACCGCTCAAAAGAACCATCAGATTTCTTTTTATGAGAAAAGATCCACATGCATCGAATAATATTCACATTGGGAGGACGGGGTACTAATTCCCAAGTCTTATTTTTAATTAAAGCATCAAACTCATCTATCATGGCCAATTTCCAATTTGGGTCGGACAACGCAGCTTTCGGATTACGTGGAATGGGAGAGGGAGAAACAGAAGTGTGGAGGTTAAAAAGAATTTTTGGTTTGGAAATTCCATGCATGCTACGTGTAACCACTCTAGATTGGGCCAATGGGGGTGGAGATGGAACAGTTGGAGTTTTAGTAGATGGATTAGGCGCAAGGGATGTTGTAAGCGGACTGGGCCGGTTGTGAGAACAAGGGGAAGAGGCAATTGGGTCTGGACTGCTTGCCATTGTGTCTGGAATGCGGCGCACAGTGGGCGGCCCAGCTGGAGAAGAATATGGGACAGGCACAGCTGTGGGCTGAGGGCGCAGAATCTGGCCCAGTGGGGTACCAGAGTGAGGGGAAACTTGGGCCAGTGGGGCTGCAGGTGGAGTTGTGGGCTGCACTGTATGAGCCAAAGTGTGTAATAATGGACTGGGCTCATTATCAAGAAAAGAGTATCTGTTCATGGGGGTTTCATTTGTATTTTCGCTAGAAAACGGAAATTGTGTTTCATTGAAAACCACATGTCGCGATAAAATTATATTGTGTGTTTTGAGATCATAGCACTTGTAACCCCGGTGATTTGGTGGATAACCCAAAAAAACACATGGATTTGAGCGGACATGAAGTTTGTGTATTGTGGTAGAAGGTAGGAGGGGAAAACAAAGACACCCAAAAACCCGTAAATTTGCATAAGAAGGAACCCGAGTATAGAGAATTTGAGTAGGAGAAATATTTCGAAGCTTTTTATGAGGAATGATATTGAGCAAGTATGTTGCCATGACAAGTGCATGATGCCAAAAATTTGCCGGGAGAGAGGAATGGGCAAGAAGAGTGCGCACTAAGTTATTGATAGTGCGAATAGTTCTCTCGGCCTTACCATTTTGGGACGAGGTATGAGGGCAAGAAAACCGGAAAACCATCCCATTATTTTGACAAAAAGTGTGGAAATGTAAATTGTCAAATTCCTTGCCATTATCACATTGAAAACATTTTATAGGCCGTTCGAATTGAGTTTTAATCATATTACTAAAAGACAGAAATAACGGAAAAACTTGAGATTTTTGTCCAATCGGAAAAGTCCAAAGAAAATCCGAAAAATCATCAATGAATAAAACATAATATTTGTGACCAGCAGAACTAAGAACGGGGGATGTCCACAAGTCACTATGGATAATATCAAACGGCATATAAGTGCATGAAGTGGATGACTGAAATGGCAATTTAACATGTTTACCAAGCACACAAGAAGAACAAATATTCGTAAAACTAGAGTCCCGACAAGCAATAAGTCTAGAATTGCAAATAGAACGTAAAACAGGCGTTCCAGGGTGACCTAAACGGTCATGCCAAATACTAGAAGACAAAGCAGTAAAAGCTGAGGAAGCGGAAGCGGAGTTGATGGAGTTGGGGGTGACGGGGTATAAGTCGCCAGTGCTATCACATCTCAGAATTGGTGTCCCGGTCCGAATATCCTTCACAGAAAAGCCATATGGATCAAATTCAACAGAAACATGATTGTCGGTTGTAAACCGACGAACAGAAACAAGATTTTTAATCAACTTTGGAGCATGAAGAACATTGTTCAATTTAAGAGGTGGAAAAGTAAAAGGAAAAGAATGTTGTCCATAACCCTTAATAGGAATATTTTGACCATTACCAACAGTGATAGACTTGTTATGATGGCTTAAATTAAAATAAGAAGTGAGCATACCTTGAGAACCCGTCATATGGGACGTAGCACCCGTATCCATATAAAGACGTTCATCCGGAACGTTTAATGACATGGTATGCATTGCAGTTTCAATATCCGTTGGCACATATGAAGAAGTCTCTGTAATGGGATGAGTATGAGCAGTAAACGCTTGGGCATGAACTGGCCGTTGCCCCAAAATTAAATACCACGAGTCGATTGTGCGGAAGGAGAGCGAGGCTGTGGAATAGTCGGATAAGGGCAAGGAGGGGGAGGTGCATACGCCTGTGATGGATGAGCCCAGCCAGCAGCATAGGACCACCATGGCGGAGGAAGCTGCCACGACCTCGCTGGTGCATACGAGCCAAATTTTTGCTGCTGTGGAGAAGGTCCATCGCCTCCCCGATTACGCCCATCCTGTCCAGTTTTACCCTGCCCAGAATTCTTGCGTCCCCCAGTCTTCTTTCCTTTCCCATGCACAGACCGCGGCTGACCTCTAGAACCACCACCAGTAAACCCATCGGAAACATCAGTAGGTCCACCAGAACTACCACGGTGCACTGCGACCATTGCAGAATTCGAGAGATTAGCGGCCATCGCCGCTTGCTTGGCTTTCCGTGTTTCTTCCAGAATTAGCTTGGACCGTGCCTCATAAAATTGTGGAAGAGGAGAGCTTTGTTGGATGAGAGTTGCAACCCCATCATAACTCTCAGACAACCCAGCAATTAGTTGAAGCACCATGCGATTGTTCGAGACCGGAGCTCCAACATTCGCCAACTGATCAGCCAAGACTTTGAGTTCACGACAATAGGAGGAAACATTTGGAAAATCATCCAAGCGAACCTGAGCAAATTGATTCTCCAAATACACTGCCTGGGAGTTCTTGTTGTCCTGGAAAATACCTTCCAGACGCTCCCATTGTTGACGGGCTGTGGCATTCGGTGCGAGAATGGTGTGCATGAGATCATTCGATATTGTGCCATAAATCCACTGGAGGACTAAAGCATCCAGTCGAGCCCATAAAACTTCATCACGAGCAGGTTCCTTGGCCTTAGCAGCCGAATCACTAGATTCACCAGTGTCGTTGGAAGAGTCGGATGAAGCGGAAGGAATGATATGGTCAATGACCAAGAAGGCACGACAATGAATCCGAAACAGTTCGGACCATGAAGAATATTGGCCCTTTTCCATCTCAAGAACCAAAGGAATAAAGTTCTTGATGTTAGTGACCGTGAGTGCCGGATGAAACTTATGCTCAGCCGCCATTGAAGAGAGGAGAAGGGTAGAGAAAAGAACGAGGAAGATAGAGAAGAGAATGGCGGCCTAAGGTTTGTGTAGGTCGTCTGATACCATAAAGGAATTGATTCCGTGACTGTTTCATTACACAATCTTCCATATATACAAGTTTCCTAACTTAATTTATGCCTATAAATTAGTATCCTTATATACAAGAAATTACCTAGCTAAACTATAGGGATACACACGTGATTTATGTAATCACATGCGTGAATATGGATATTTGCTAACAGTGTTGCTTATTTAGGGCTTCAAATCTTCTATCACACTCCCTATCACATTCGGTGTCCCACTTAATTCTAGCCTTACACGTGTACATGTTATTTTAGTTTGTCTTCTTTTTACAATTTTTGCAAGGAAACATGTAGGGCTAAGATTTAATGAAATTATTAACCTTTGGATCATATCAAACTGATTTGCAGCAAATATCTTTATACTTTTCCAATCCTTTGGACTTGGAAACAATAATGAGATAACTTGATCACTTGTTTGATCTTTGTTTGTGACTGAATTGTTCCAAAAAACTACGCGAAGAATGCGGACAATTGTTTCTGTTGTAGAGTTGTCTTTAAGTGATAAAAAGATTTAAAAATTCTTGTACATAAAAATCGTAATGTTTAGGAATATTTCTTATCTAAATAACATTATCAAAACTAACCTATACAACACGTTCTAATGATGATGTGCAAATAAAATCACAATGTTTGATTAAATAAAAACAAAAAAAAAAACAAGTCCTTTCCAAGCTTCCACTACCTGTGAAATTCGAATAAGCGGTAATATGGAGCGGAGATGAGTTTTATTTACAAAAATTAACCCTTCCTCCACAATTATGAATTGAGTAGGTTTCTTGTGAGACTGTCTTATGAATTCTAATACGTAAAACAGAGCCCCACTCTCTTACAGCTCAGCCCACCAACTCACGGTGGATCGTATCAGGGAAATCGGCCTTTCAAAAAATACATGTAAAATGGTATTTCTAAGTTTTTGCCTTATAAATTTATTTAATTAATGATAGAGAACAATTGAAGATAATATTTCATGGGGGGACCTTGACTTGAATATGTTTTCTAATAGTATTAAAGAAGTCTTCAGTTTGTATTGAAATGGTTTGTCATCAGTCTTGTAGCGGTCTTGACGATTCTGCAATTTTATAATTGACTTAACTCGAATATAAAACGATCAGGAGAAAGGACCACTTTGGTGAAACAGTTCAAACGTTTAGGAGGAAGGACAACTTTTAAGCAATTGTCCCTGTATAACATTGCAAGTACAATCTCAAAAATGATAAGCCATGAAAGTGAAATTAGTAAATTTTTGCTCCTCCGTCACTTAATTATTATCTTATTTGATTCTACACATAAATTAAGAAAAAATAATTAACTTGATTATTAATATTGGTATAATATGTAATTTTTTTTAATGCTCATGAGTATATGGCTCGTAGATGAAAAAGTAAAAGTAAAATGGTAAAAGTGATATCCTAAAAAAAAAAAAAATTCAAGCAAGATAATTATTTTGAAACGGATAAAAAAAAAAATAATAATTTAAGGACGAGGGAGTAGTACAAAATTATACGCTCATCTTGGAACAACAAAATTTAAAAAATAAGCAGTTATTTTAGGACAGGGGGAGTTATGTTTTGGTTAACTTTCACCGGACAAAGTATTACACTTTTACGAGCTATGCTATGGGCATAAAAAAGTAACAAATTTTTTTTTTTATAAAATTTTTGTTGGCTGTTATTAATTAGCTGTCTATTTTAAGGGTCCGTCACTAATTAATGAAAAAAATCAATAAAAAACTGATAACAAGACTTTTGTGATTTCTTTGTGCCCAAAGTATTATCATTTTATTAAAGATGTAAGGTGCGAATAACATTGTTCTAAGATGATAAAGTTACAAAATGATCATTTCTCTCTCTCCATGAAACTTAATCTTGTGATCACATTGCCACATTGTTGAGTTAATGAGTTTTGTCCACTACTCCAATCTTCGAGCTCAAATATGTTACCTCCTCCGTTTTTAAATAAGTGTACTATTTTGATTTTTTAAAATTAAATTGATTGTCTTAAAATAAAAATTTGATGTGTACTTTTTTATTTTTTTAGAACCATAAAATATAAACACGGAAGTGTACCACAAATTACAAGTTTTTTTATTTTGAAAAAAATAAAAAGATACATCAAAATTTTATTTACGCTTGCTTGTTCCACTTCGGGAATAGGCCTATAACCTGGAAATCGAACCATCCATTCTAACATCTTTGAAGCTAATATATGTTTGGTCCCAGCAGTCGTAAAAAAAATTAAATAAATATAAAAATGTGTTTAGGAAGTGATTACATAATCTCATATCGAAAATGATTACTTAAAAAATGATTATCTAAAATGTTTGAATCTGTGTATTCAAGTATCAGGAAACATGAACTGCATCCGAGCTACGTACGTATAGGTAACCAATTCAGTCCGGAAAGAATTGGATCAATGGAGTCAGAATAAATAAGAGGTCCTAATAATGGTCAAAGTATTCAACTGAATTAAATGAACGAACTCACTGGGATCTTATAGTTTATGGGTTTAGTAACCATTGCAATTGCATGTATGTATCTGGTCAATGTTTTTGTCTTTTGACTTCCCAAAACATTTATTTTTAGATTTAGGTTGGTCAAGATTTATGTCATGTGTTAAAAAGTCCATTATTCTATTATTTTATTTTAGAATATTTTACGTAAAGAGTTCACTTTAAAATATTATGTTTACAATTTTCGTAACTTTATAACTTTACTTTGTACATGTGATATAAAAATATTAACTATGCTAAAATATTTTTATAATTATGACTAATTTTAATGATACTTATATATCTTTAATTATTAGATTTTTCAAACGTATACTATTTGGGTAGAACTTTCGGGTCATATCATTCCCTTTTATCTAAGGGAGATAGATATATTCATTTTGAAATTGATAATAATAATATAATTATAAAAATAGAAAATGCAAGAGATCTCAACAATTTATTCTAATCCAAGTTACAACACAAGAAGTAAGTTAAATAAATTATTGCTTCATAGTTAAGTGACGTAATGTCTAATTAGTCACATGCACTAACATGAAAATTTTGATAAAAAGTTAAGATAAATTGTTGAAGTCTCTAAAATACTCTTCAAAAATTAAAGTTGATTCTAAGGTACATATTAAGAATAAGAGATACTAATCTCGTTTATATTATTTGATTGACAACTATTGACTGATTAAAATTGTATACAACTTCTTTATAAGAAATAATTATTTATTAATAGTTACTATAACTAGTACTTAATCAAGATTAATTGTTGATACTAAAATTGTCCAGTCAAATTAAATGAACTAGGTCAATATTTAATTATTATATTATTTTAAGAAAGAGAGTATAAATTTATGTTAAGTTCAGTGTTTATTCTATGTTAGCCTCAAACTAACGGAAGCTCACGGAAGAGGTGACACTTAGACAAATAAATTCAAACCCTAAGATAATTGACTAATTCCTCCACTAAGTAATTGATTTTAGGTATAATAAGTTTGAGCTAAGTCAGCAAACAAATTGTTTATGTTTCGAAAGCTTAATTAATTTAACGATACGTTTTACAGTGATTTGCACTGAACTAAGAAATGGTGTTCGTGATGAAAATATGTTTTTTTTTTAATACCCCTTTTGAACGAGTCTGCGTCAAGAAATTCAACATAATGATCAGATTAATCTTCAATTAAGAGAATAAATGGTGCGTTGACTTCTCCAGGTCAATACATGTTGAAGTGATCATTTCTCCTCCTTTGACTTGTGATCCAAAGTTACTTTAAGCTATTAGCTAGGAGCTAGGACATTGAATGGATCAAGCCATCAATGCACTTCTATAGTTACTATACAACGAAGGTTCAAGCTTTATAATAAGGGCAAAATTCGGGCAAGTCTCTTTTATATAATTTTCATTCGTTGAGATCTAATAAAATTATTTTTAATTGTTAAAGAATATTTTTTTTAAAAATATTATTTATGCTCTTTAAAAATAAAGAATAATATATGCTGTGTATCGCAAAAACATAAAACGATACATCGCAATACCACACAATGCACATAAAATACGAAACGACAACTGTGCATTGCAAAACAAAAAACGATGCACAATTTTTTGCGATTTTGTGCATCGCAATTTTTACGATGTACAAATCAACCACCCAGAAGAAAGAAAAAGAAGAAGAAGAAGAAGTGTAAAAAGGAGTATCTTGAGGGAAGTCTAAGAGCATATCCAATGCTATCATCTAGATTTTTTTATTGACATGTTTAAACAAGACCTCTTTTATATGTGGCAAAAAAATTTAAAAGATTGAGAGTCTTCTTTCTAAACGTGCTCCAATACAAGACTTCTTTCATAACAGTCTTTCAGACGTGACATTGTTTTATAATTATTTATAAAAAATAAAAATTACTCCTACTGTAACTGATTGACGGTAAAAAAATAAAAATAAAAACTGACTGTAAATGACTTGGATAAAAAAATATCCTCTAGGTGACCCTCTAGAAGTAGAGTATCACGTAAAGGATGTCTTTCCAGCTAATGTCACATCATCTCAACCTTCGTATTAAAGGTTTGCATTGGAGATTTTTTTTTTTTTGAAAAAATCTATTTTTTCTACATTTCTAAAATTTTTTACTAGATAGATGATTGCATTGAAAAAGTTCTAATATCTCTCTAATAAGTTAATCAAGCTTTAAAAATAAAATCTTCTCCCAGTAAAGCAATGGAACTTCCTTCTCGTGGGCATGGGATAAAGTGTTCACAAGTCACTTTAGTTGCTGAATCATTACTCTTGATGCCCTACCTGGAATCTATATGAAGCATGACATCCTTCTCCTTGGCAGTGTAATACAAAAAGCCCAAACTCTCTCTTGTAAATTGTAATCTCTATTCCATAGACATAAGTATGCTTACCCCTTCCTCACTAAGTCTAAGCATCTTCGCTAAAATTACTATGATGCCCAAAATTGGCCTATTCACATTCCTAACCGTAATTTAGAAAGCTTGATACGTCGGGTCTATTATGTAGGGCATAGTAATGAATTGAAGGGGTTTCTTTTATCGGAGAGATGATTTAGATTTTTTGGGAAGTAAAGGGGTGGTTGTAGTGTTTGAGAGATGAATTGAGTTTCTCGGGAAGTGAAGGGATGGTTGTAGTGTTGGAGAGATGAATTGGGAATCTTGGGATGCACATTTCACACACATGACGATGCACAAAATACACTTAAAAACATCATATGTTGTTAGAGGGAAATTTTGAAATAAATAACTAATTTATCACTTAAAAGAAACTTAAGCAGTTGGAAACAAATATCATGTACTTAAGCGGTTGAATATTCTACAAAAGGTACCGATCAATAATTTTTTTTTTTAATAATCTATTTGCTTCCATGACAATTAAGTTGGGAAACGGTCAACAAATAAATCATGCATAAAAATGATAAGTACAACAATAAATGGATTACGTACGTTGACATTATTAATGAAATCAGTCAATCCTGTAAAAGAGTTTTCTGTACATGTATGGAACATGGTAATTAATTAAGGTACGTTGTTGAACTGGTCTTAGTGAAAAATTAATGAGGGATCCATAATCAGTACGACTTAATTGCCACTTCTATGTCCATTGATTTAAATTCAACAAATTGAGCGGTCAAGATTTATTGTTTAAGAAAGAAATCAAGTGTGTTCGATCCCCGGCTCGACTTTACTTTGCTTGCAACCCCTACTTGATTTTGGGTTCTTCTACTTTACTTTACTTTGGGTTCCTTTACTTTACTTGAGAACAGGCCCATACGTATAAAAGACGATGGAAGAGAAAGGGCTCACACTTGGACTTGGGTGACCCAACCAATCCCAACGGCCCTCAACTGTATAAGCAATTTAGCAAAACTTGTAGCCCAATAATCGATTAACGTCTCCAACTTCATTTTTAAATTGGGCGTATTGGGTTATCAATTTGTCCCCTAAATTACTTTACCCAATATAAATTCCACACTGTATTTCAACCAAAATCGTGTCTATGCTATAATAGTATAATACTATTCCCTCCCTCTCAAATTAAGTGTTTTATTTTTTAAATTTGTTGGTCACAAAATACATATTTCTTTTTTCTCCTTCTGGAAATGTAGAAAATCTACTGTTGCTATATATCATATCTCAAAATACACTTCTGATGTTGTAGTAGCGACGGTGTAAGGACATTCATGCATACAAATTACTTAAACTAACTAAAAAGTCAACTTTCTTCATTTTTTTTTTAAAAAAATGAAAGCTTATGTTGGGATACATTACCGTAAGCCCATTGATTTTTTGCTTTTCTACTTAATGTTATTTTTGGCTTATTTGAGGATTATTTAGATGGGTATGTCTAGTAGGCTAGGTTTGATTGTTGTTGTTTAAAAAACTTTTGACGGATTTCTTAATAATTCTCTAAACAGTAAAACTGTCAAGTTATTACAAACTTTAAAACACTAAAGTTTCTGTAAAACTAAGTGAGCACCATACTGGGGTTGGAGAGTGAGTGCATTGTTGGGAGCATGTGAATACGACGGCGAAAGTGCAAAGGAGAAGCGCTGTAGAATCATAGCGAGAGCCATTTTAGCTTCCAGCATAGCAAAGTTTAGACCAATGCAGATTCTCGGTCCCCATCCAAATGGGAGATACGCGAGTTGCCCCTTTGTTGCCTTGGACACTCCTTCCGAAAATCTCTCTGGCTTGAACTCATTAACATCAGCACCCCATAATTCACGATCATGGTGCAATATCATTATAGGCAATTGGATAAACACTTTGGCTGGTAGAGTGTATTTTCCTATCTTCATTTCTTCATGGATCATCCGCTGAAGTACTACTGCTGCCGGGTATAATCTTAGTACCTCGTTCAAAATCATACTTACCTGATAAAATAGAAAATAACATTAATAGACTGAGAGAGAGATCAGAGAGAGAGAGAGAGAGAGAGAGAGAGAGAGAGAACACCAACTGGCTGGTGGCCGAGTGATATTTAGGGTTGTTAGTGCTCACTGGACTAGTTTGATCACCAGGTCCCAGCCTTCGAACCAAAAAGAGATGGAAAAAGCTGTTAAACTTACAGTTTTAAGACGATTCAACCCATCATGATCAGGCTTTTTATTCCCGAAGATATGAAAAACTTCTTCTCTAGCTTGTTTTTGCCAGTGTTGATGTTGACTTAGTAAAACCATTGTCCAGACCAACAAATTGGAGGTAGTCTCTTGTCCTACAAAGTAGAATAGTTTGCACTCCTCGATGACTTCCTCGATGCTCAATCCCGAATTCTTGTTGCCATGTTGTTTGATTTCTTTGTAATTTGACTCCAATAATATACCCAATAAGTCATCATTACTTGTAACTTTTCCTGCTTTCATTGCCTTCAATCTCTTATCAATAATACTCTTTATTGAAGCCTTCACTTCCTTGGCAATCTTCATCATCCTTCTGTTCCTTTTAGTTGGCAAAAACCTAAACAAACATATTTAGTTAGGTGCATTAAATAGTTTCAGTACTCCTCAAATATGTGAACAGTTAAATGATATATATTCACCTAGTTCCTGGAATGTAGATTGAACGTAGGACCTCAACTAATAACTCAGCTAGTTCCTTCTGAAGTTCAAATATCCTTCTGCCTTCTTCATAGCTACTGCCAAATGCAGTACGTGAAATCGCATCCGCTGATAAAGTTTGAAGATATGGCCAGACATCCAGCTCACATGAGACATCCTCCTTATCAATTATCTCCTCCCATTTTTCAATCATCTCACTACAACTAAGATAGAAGGCCGGCAGCATATTCTACAGTAAGTAAATAAAAGCCATATTTATTGATAATTAACTTATGAGAAATTAACAAGTTAGAAATATTTTGACCAAAATATGTTTATGCCCCCAATGTATCCACCAATCTCACTTTCCACCATTGATCGAAATTTGTCCCATTTAAATTTACTCCATTTTCATATTTGTCATGTGCGACGCACATGACAACTTCCGTTAGTTTTCTGACAACCGTCACAACAAGGGGGTTATGTGGAATGAATTCAACATGAAGTGTGTAAGTCAGACCAATTTTTATTGAGGGCGCAAAGTAAAATTTGATGGATATATTGGGGAGTTAAACATATTTTGGCCAAATATTTTTTATTTCTTAACAATGGTTGATATTCTATATATATATATATATATATATATATATATATATATATATAGAAATAGAAATAATATCACGTGAGGGACAACCTTCAACTTCTCCGTATGGAAAGCGGGATTTATAATCTTTCGATGTTTTACCCATTTCTCACCCTCTTGATTGAATAGCGCCCCTTTTACTAGCAACTTGATAAGTGGATTCGTTCCCTTAGGCTTTTGAAATTGATCATACTTGGTTAAGATCTCCTTAATAAGCTCAGTGTCCATGATGTGCACCATTGGCTTCGGTCCAAGCCATGTAAAGAAAATTTGACCTACAACAATAACATGGATTAATTGAAGGAAATATGAAAGGATAAACAACAAATTTACCTGATTAATTAAAGCTAATTACGTACCCAAGAGTGGCTGACCCTGTGCAAAATATATAATGGATTTTACAAAGCCGCAGTGGTGGATCATATTCATGCATGGATGTAGAAATTTTTTCTAGGTGGGCATAATTAATTGTCATGACGACATAAGAGTTATTTTTATTGCAAAATGAGTGATTTTTTTTTTTCAAGATTGCCTCATTTAAAATAAAATTATTATTTTCTAATAAAATAGATTCGGACAGTGGTGAAACTATGATTTTTGTTTGAACAAGGTCAAATTTATTTTAAACTAAAAAATTTCATGGTAATATCTAGACTTCAACTTGGTGCAAATGGTGGGCTATACTATAACATAGTGTAACTTTTTCTTGAAAGAAAAGAGTGTTAAAATTGAATAAAAAAATTATTTTTCTGGTAAAATGTTTTTTTTTTTTTTTTGTTGGTAAAAGGGAAAGCCAAAACAAAACTAAATCCTAATATAGCTAACACCCGCCTCATCTGCCTTAAGGGAAGGGATAAGGTCGATGATAAGTTCAACAAGATACACAAAAGAAAGCTCTCCCAATTTAGTGAGGTGGTCCGCACATTTATTTTATCTATGAAGGCGGTAAAATGACAATTTTAAAGGGGGTTGTGAGTAACCCGGCCTTTATGCACCATAGGGCCTGGCCACGGTCCAGGAATTGTAAAAATCATAAACAGAGACGGAAGAAAATCGCAGTATAGCAATTAGCAAATATGTTAGGAAGAAACGTACCGTAGGTGATGATGGATTTGTGGTCGAAAGGCAAGACGCGAGGTACGATGTCATCAGAGAGACCAATGGGTTTAGACTTGGCTTCGATGGCCATCTTCGCCATCTCTTTCGTATCTCCAAACAGTAGCCTGTAGGAGTTGCCATTCAGACCTTGCCGTCGAAGTTGCTTTTCAAGCTTCGTCGGTCTCAACCACACCCAATTCAACACTCTCCATCCCAATACTGCCACCAGTGCTACTACTACTACTAGTGTAACGACCACTGCACAAGTCACAGCCATCACATACAAACATACAGAGAGACGAGAGTATGTGTGTGTGTGTGTGTAATTGTGTGTATTTATAAGCAAAAGGCGGATTGAATTTCTTTGGTAGTACGGAGTATTTACTTTTCAACGAAATATTTCTCCACGCCAAGTAATTTTGATGTCATCTTATATGGGTGACGTATTGTCTTCCATCACTTTTCTATTTTAATTAAAAAAAGAAAGAAAGAAAGAAAATATATATATATAATAATTATAATAATAATAATAATAATAATAATAATAATAATAATAATAATAATAATAATAATAATCTGTTGATCCACCAATTTTGACCCAAAACTTAATATTTCACCTCTACAAAGGATTCAACGGTGGTTCAGATTAATTTTAGGCCAAATTTCTTTCTTTTTGAGTTGAAAAGTAAATATAACATCAATGGATCGACACATCATCAGTTATATAACGAGACTTCATCTAATGGTGCAAAATAAGACTGGCAATGAATTAGATTTTGATATGAATTCGATTCGAGTTTGAAGCTATTTTTAGAATATGAATTTAGTCTTTTCAATTCAATTATCTGATTGCGATACGAGTTTGATTACCCGATAGCTTATCAAATCAGATTTGAATTAAAGGTGATCCGATCCAATCTAATATAAAAGATATATGGTACTATTATACATACAAAAGTTACTTATGTCGAGCTTTTAGTCATTAATAATTAATATTTCAACTAAATATAAATTCTTCTGCACACTATAATGTATTACTAACATTGTCATTCATATCTGTGTAAGCTGAGAACATGATTTTCATATTTGACATATGATTGAGTAAAAGATACCTTAATATTATTTTTATTCGATATTTTAATGACTAATGAAGGTCAAATAAAATTTGAATCCGAAAATTTATGATATCGATCGACCATTGAAATATTCGTGAGATAATTCGATTAGATTAAAATCCAATAATTTTTAAAAAATCAGATTTGAATTTGGTATATCCAATCCAAATCCGAATACAATCCATTGACTGACGAGTGCAAAATAGTTCCTGTCTTCCTGATCCTCCATTTGCCTCGTTTCAAACTTTAATGAGTGCTACAAATTGTCTTCTTATGAGTCTAATAATGGGAAATAAGTGAATATCATATGTTAACTTATGTCTTTGAATTAATGTAGGTGCATAGTACTCCCTCCCTCCATTCGTCTTTAAATTATTGTTTTATTTGATCCGATACACATAATAAGAAAAAGTAATTGACTAATTATTAATATTTATATATTGTGTAGTTTCTTTAATGTCTATGTACATGTGGCCCATTATTAAAGTAGAAAAAAAGAGGATAAAATGGTAAAAATAATATTTTAAAAAATAAATTTTTAAATAAAATAATTATTAAAGGACGGATAAAAAAAAATAAGACAATAATTTAGAGGCCTTGGGAGTAATATTTATGGAGAAGCATACTTTGGAGAATTACAAAAATTGGAGACCATGGTATTATATTGTAGTTTTGCTTTTACTTGTTGACTAAAGAACTTGCTGACCAAGAATTCTTGGACACTACTCCAAGTTAGTGTGGGCTTCTTGGAAATTTCGGCAGACCATAAATCAAATTTGTATTTGGATTTTGGATTTGGAGATGGGCCCTTTGATTAGTATTATATAACGAAAAATTGTTGCGGTCTACTTTGGAAAGTTTTTATGCTCTTCAGTTCATTTTTTTTTTCTTTAATTGTTAAAAGATACTTTTATAATATTATTTCTAAAATATCCCTATGCAACGTGAACACTCAATTATTTTAGAAATTCGTTGAAAACTCAATTTAAAACACTTCAATTATTTTTTCCGTTTATTCTTCTCCTTCTTGTGTTAGCTCCCTTTTTTTTCCCTGAGGAAAATGTCTAGTTTGCTCAACTTTATTCGAGCCCTAAGCTATTGTGGATGCATTTTGTCTTACAGAGAAACTTGTTTGGGTACTGTATCCCGATGATGCTCAATTGTTGCATCCCGATGCAATAATTATTATATCTCAAATTAAATCTCGATGCCCAAATTAATTTGAAAAAGTGACATTGCATCCCGATGCCCAATTGTTGCATCTCAAATTGAATCCCGATGCACAATTTTTGCATCCCGATGCCCAAATTAATATGAAAAAGTGACACTGCTTCCCGATGCCTAATTGTTACATCCCGATGCAACAATTGTTACATCTCAAATTGAATCCTAATGAACAATTCTTGTATCTCGATGCCCAAATTAATCTGAGAAAGTGACACTGCATCCCGATGCCCAATTATTGCATCCCGATGCCCAATTTTTGCATCCCGATGCCTAATTGTTGCATCCCGATGCCTGATGCACGCGTATTTTTCTTTCATTAATGACAAAATCATCTTTTTGTCTCATAAGTGTCTTTTTTCGATTTAAAAAAAAAGTATGGTGGACTGGAGCGATTACAAATGTCCAAAAAGAGACCGGTCTGTAATTCGCCCTTATATAAAAGGGAAAATTCGGGCCGGTCTCTTTTAGATAATTTTCATTCGCTAAAGTCCACTATAATTGTTTTCAATTGCTAAAGGACACTTTTATTGCGAAATGTCATCTATGCCCTTAAAAACATGGAACAGTGCACGCTATGCATCGCAAAATACAGCAACGATGCATCGCAACACACACGATGCACATAAAAGCACGGAAGCCCACGATGTGCATCGCAAAAACAAGAAAGACGTAAATACAAATACCTTTTTCACTTGCAATGCACCAAAACAAACAAAAAAAAATGAGTGTTGTTTGTTGCATCGCAATGCACATGATGCACATTTTATATGCAGTTTTATGGACGTGTGTTCAAAAAATGACGATGCACATTTTAAGTTTGACGATGCATATAGTTGACATTTATTAACACAAAAATCAAAATTACATTGACGATACACAATTTACACACATGACGATACACAAAAATCAACCTTTATATACAAAATGAACTTAAAAAAATTTACAACATAACAAAAATTAACTTTGTATAGCCTCTCGACATGACCTAGCATTATGATTACAAAGTTTGTGACATCTACTACATATCATTTTCTTTTTTTTTCTTATTGATTCATCATTTGATAGGATCATTGTCTTCTTAGGATGTCCGGGTAATCTCTTCAATATCGGAGGTAACATGGTCTCACCCTCACAAGAATTCTGAAGCTCGTACCTTTCCGTAGTTGTAATTGGCATCAAGCTTCCCTCGTAACACTTGATGTAATTGCTTGTTAAGAAGTGATTATCAACCATATCACTGATATTTTTCCTGGATCTCACAATCACAATGGCTATGTGGCAACACGGGAATCCTTGAATTTGCTACTGATAGCATGAACATGTCTGCATCCCCAAGATAACCTGTATACTTGGATCAGATAAATCTTCGTATATTGAGTTGGGTGCCATGCGAATCTGCCAACTGATCCCAATATTAAGGTACTCCTTCCACTTTGTATCCATCTTCTTACATAACAATTTATTACATCTTTTTCCATTCCCAAGTCTCTCACTAAACCATTTCATTATTTTCGATCTTATACAATCCACCATGTGAGTGATGGGAAGACCACGAGTCTTTAAAATCCAATCGTTGAACGATTCAGCGGCATTTAAGGTCTTTTCGGCATACCTATTCTCGTGGCAATGTGCAATCGCCAACTTCTCGTATGGAATAGTGGCCAAAAAATCACATGTAAGCTATCCCCCTTCTTTTTTGAATATATCAATTTTCTCATTAAACAATCTAATGTTAGGGGCATACGCATAGTCCTTAAGTCTTGAACACAAACTGGCGCGCAACATGTTGGAATAGCGTTTACCGGTAAACAATTCTTTCAAGTTTCGATGAAGATGCACCAAGCAAAAGAAATGCTTGGAATTCCCAAACACGTCGCGTATTACTTCCATTAAACCAACATTACGATCGGATACATAAAGCACTTCACGATCGATTGCTCCTTTTATCTTAGACAGAAACCAAGCTCAATTATACCTATTTTCAGAACTTACAACAGCAAATGCAAACGGGAACATACCTGCAGCATATGAACAATATTTAATTAACAACAATAGTTTTGCGATGCATACCAGTGTATATCACAATGCACATAAGTGTACTACAAAAATACTGATTTTATGCATTGTGATGCACCACTTTCATTTCCGATGCACAATAATATACTAAATGTATCTATTATTAAGTACAAGTACAAACATGGGCATAAAAAAACATGATCAACCTATGATATTAATCAAAATAATGTTGAACACAAAAGGAAAAAATGTAGAACAAATGGTCATACCTTGATTTCCATCCTTGGCCATGGCAGACAAAAGGGTGCCCTTGAATCGAGATTTCATAAATGTCCCATCTATGAACAATATAGGACGGCAGTAGTTGAAACCATCTACGCATGCCCGAAATGAAATGGACAACCTACTGAACCGATTCGTATCATCGTCCGATTCCAAGAAAACAATGCTACCAGGATTACTCTTATGCAAGGCTTTAACGTACCACTACAACTCCTGGAAAGATTCTTCGTAGCAACCAAATAGCTTTTTTCGAGCCTTCTCTACGCTCCTCCATGCCTTGCTGTATGTTAGCTCAAAGCCATAATTAGTCTTCATGTGATCAATTAGATCATTTGACGAATAGCTTGGTCGACTGCGAACATAGTCAAGAATCAACTGCCCAATGATACCACAGCCTATCCTTTTCGAGTTATTATCGTCAACCATGGTTAAATGACAACTGTGTGAAAGTTTGCACTTGTATATGGATACTGATTCATCAACAGTTGAAGATGCCTTGATGAACAAACTACAATCATCACTGTATTCCTCCCACATGCAACGCTAATTCTATTTTTGTTGTTCTTAATGTAAATGAATTCAAAACCAATCTTGAATGACTAGTTTATAAGCTGTGTGCGAAAATCTTCCACTCCACCTTTAAATATTTGACCAACACCAGTAATAACATTTGCCTAACCAGAATTCAAGTTCCTTTCTTGTTTGAACATGACATATGTCGTATGTTGGGACACTTCGCTTTCAGATCTTGAAGAATTGGTACAACTTCTATCAATGTACTCCTCACGATGCACAGTTTTTCCTTTACCTTTGTCAAGGTTTTGTGCATCGCAATGCAAGTTTTGTGCATCATCTGTCGCGACCCAACCCGAAATCCGACGTGGAATCCCGTTCGGTGGGCGATGACTCGAACACGAAAATAGCATTTCAAAAATTCCTTTTTAAAATGAAATGCAAAGTCATGTAAAAACCCTGTAATGCACGTGTAAGTTTTCTTTTAAAACAAACAAGATCTTTAAAACAAAACAAAACCTCAACGACAATACAACAAGCCGGAAAAACAACACATTAGCTAGCCACAAAACCACGAGCTATCGAGCTCGGTAAAAACATAAACTATTTCAGAGTACGCTGAAAATAAAAGTTAATAATTACATAAGTACGACATCCATGCTGGTACAACAAAAGAATAAAACACAGAGAATAAGTACAAAGACAACTACCCAACAATACAATGTTTATATAACAACTACACCTTCGGCCTCACCAAAAGAAAATACAAGGCACAAGGTGCATCTACCCAAAAGAACGATCGACTAGCTACTGGAACTGAACGCGAACTAGCTAAGGATTCCTCGCCGGACCGTGATTTAAGGAAAACAAATAAACACGAAACGAGGTGAGTCGAAACTCAATAAGCTACTAATGTAACAATATGACATACTAGATGCAAGACAATAATAATAGCAAGTATACATGATATTGCATTATAAATCATTTACAAGACAATGTATATAACAAATATAACATGTAACCATACAACCCCTTACTACACGAGAGGCTCAACGATTGCCAACCATCTCATACCGGTTAAAAATCATGACCAACATTCGCTTATATAGGAAGCACATAAGAGCGATAAGAAAACAAGTTTAAAGGGATATGGCGTCGAGGTACACCTCCGACCAAACCAATAGTTCCAACCAACCAACCAATATAATACCAAATGTCGGAGCCGTTGTTAATGTGCTCGATCATAACTAGAATCAAAACTCGAAGCCGTTGTTGACATGCTCGTTCAATAAATCGGTACCAAGAACAAAGTACCACAAAACAAGAACGTGTGAACCATTTTCTGTATTCACAATAAACCGGTGCCACCAGTCCCTACAACCCGGAGAAGTCACCACGGTATAATAGCTTACCAACGTTGCAGTTTTTGCTTATAAAACTTGGCGCTATTCCTCTACCACGGCCAACGGTAGGGGCGAGGGCCCGATGTATTGGCCTTTGACTATTATGTAGCCCCGGCTCCCACAATAATCGAGCGTCAATACACCCCCCAAACAAACATGCCATGGACTTAAACTAAATGCACAAGTAGAATAATTACTTTACATTTAAACAAAAACCGATCATACTTCAAAATAGGGAGTATAACCACAACAATAATATTCAATAACAATACGAATGTCTCAAGTAGGTTATAAAAATCCTACAACAAAAAATTAACCAACATACGAAATTTATGACAATTAACGTAATATCAACACACACAATAGGTGTAACCAAATTTCCCAACGAATCACTCGAATCATTCAAGAAATCCCAAATCACACACATGGTCTTATAAATTATGAAATCCTAACGAACTCCGTTAGAATAATTTTAGTTTCTAATGAGTTCGAGTTTACGTGAATCACTTATATCGTAAACTTAACAATTGGTAATAATACTTTGAATTTCTAACATGTAGAAACAAGTCCAACAACACATGCAACAAGTCCACTACAAAATTATAAAGTCAACATGGTAAAACATACCCAAATATGATGATTTCATCATTTAACAAGTCTAGGATGATAATCAAGACATAATTGAGGAAGAAAAGGGGTAGTAGCTTACTTCTTCGTGATTAAAGCTTAGGATACTAACATGCAACCCAGGGAAAGTCTTCTCCTAGCCAAGAGCTTCATGATAGAGAAGACGGATCGTCAATCTGACATCGAATGCTCAAGATATGCAACTTTCTCTCTCAAGAACTCTCTTTACTCTCTCTCTAGCTTCCAAGGTTGAAGATGAAGAATGGACTTGTAAAATGAGTCTCTAATGGTGTTAAGGAGACTAAGTATGCCTGGTAAAGTGGTCAAAGGTCATGCGCAACCTCAGCCCTTAGATTATGGTAAAAAAGTTAACAACTAAAGAAAGATCACAAAAGCTGTCCCACCGGGCGCGCTAGGGCGCGACATGGGCGCGATAAGGAGCGAGTACGGACGCGCTAAGGCACGTAGCTCCCAGTAGTTTTTAACTTTCAGACTTGAGATTCAGCGAGTTGCTCGCTAGGGCGAGCCTAGGGTGCGCTAAGGCGAGCTTAGGACACTCCAAAGTGTTCAAAACAATCTCTAAGTGTTCCCAAATGATACCAAGATGTTCCCAACCTCAAACCAAGTCTAAGAAACATCCTAAACACAATCAAAACCACCTAAAATGAAGTTATGAATGCAATCCAATACAAGTGCGAAAGGCTACGAAACTTCAACCATATATCAATATACATGTGAAGTATGCAATCAAGTTAATTGCAAGCATGTTTGAATAAAATTTACACATGAAATGACCACAACATTAATCAAAGAGACGTATAAACGAGTATATACAAATGATGTGAATGATGCGGGCGTTACATTTTCATCTTCATAAACAGTTGCATGGTGTGTGTCTTCTGTAATTAATCTCATCTCCATAATTCCCTTCTTTATTAATCCCGTAACTCAAATCAGTATCAATTTCAAACACATCAACAATGATAATAGAAACTGATAAAATTTTGGGCAATGTCAACATGTTTTTGAAATTTTCTTCGTTGTTTAAACAACAATTGTTATGTGATCCTACAGTGTATTTCAAAGTACAATTATTCGATTGAAAATTGAAATATTTACCTCTGATGCATTCGATCAACTCAGATAAACCAAAATTCTTTGAAATTGTCGAAATAATAGTATTTTATCTGAATTTCAGCAACAACATGACAACAGTTTGGTTTCTTGAATCTATTGATTTCGATTTCAAAATGAATTCGATATTGAATTATTTTGGTATTTTTTTTAAGTTTCTTCAAGTTGATATGAATGAGAATTTTAGTAATAAATCGCAATGGAGATAAATACGGGATTGCAATGAGTAAATCAAGGAAATTGCACAACTAAAAATACATGATAGATTGTTACAGGGGCAGTTTGGGAACATAAACATAAATTTACAGTTAGTACTTTTGACGATGAACATAATAATCCTCAGCTTCACGATGCACAAAAAATAATTAAAATAGTACTGTTATAATTGGCGATGTACAAAATTATACTTGACGATGCACATTTCTTACATACAAAAAAACTGAACAAAACAATACTGTTATACTTTACGATGCACAACAATATACTTGATGATACACATTTCTTAACACCAAAAAAAAAAAAATTTCATTGATGATGCACACGATGCATATTTTTTGACACAAAAATCACAAAATACATTGACGATGTACATTTCACTCATATGGCGACGCACAAAATATATTTAAAAGTGTAATATGTTGATACGGGGACAATTTTGAAACAAATGGCCAGCTTATCACTTAAAAGGGACTTAAACGAATAAAAATAAATATAATAGACTTAAGCGATTGAATATTCCGCTAAAAGTATCGGCCCGCAATTTTTCCTTATATAAAGGGGGGCGAGTGAGAATGAAAAGAATATCTAGTAATGGAATATAATTGTCTTTAATTTTTCATCACGAGAATGTTGATAAAAAACTATAAATACAGTAACAAGATGAGAACATAACCTTCAATTTTTCATCACGGGAATGTGACGGGAATAGAAATAGAAAAAATAAAAAATTATAACAGGTGAAAATGAGAAAGACAATTCCTATCCCATTCCATGTCATTGCCAATTTGACATCACTAGTTTGGATCAAATAATTCAGCCATCATATTGAAATTAGACTAAATAGGCGAGAAATATATTTTTGCCCCGCCCTAGCAAGCCATGGATGATATCGAATCTTAACCTTTTTCCTATTTCCGACCATCCAAATTTACCATCTCTTAATCACTTCACGTGCTCGGCTTAAAAAACCTAAAGGAAAGAGTTTCGCTTCGCCGATTGAAATTGAACCACTTGTTAGGAATAGACCACTTCGAAGAACTCTAGATAAAGAAAATCAACAGCTAAAGATTAACTATAACCCAAACTTCCTTCTTCCTTCGGCCTTGAGAAGTAGTCCCAACTCACCTCAATGTATCCTTCTAATGTCTTTCTAGCCAAACCACCGAAACTTTGTCGTAGTAACCTTCAAAACCTTATGTACATGAACTTGTGTAAAGAGCTCAAGCCCAAAAGCTAGGTCCGCTATATATGGCCCATGTACTTGCTCAGTAAATACTTGGGTCAACTAGGCTCATTAGAGTCCCACCCAAAAATTTAGGAAAATTTGCGAGTCGGTTCCTTTTAGAGAATATTCAACCACATAAGTTCACTATATTTGTTTTCAACCACTTAAGTCCCTTTTAAGTGATAAATTGACTATTTGTTTCAAAATTGCCCCCGTATCAACATATGATGTTTTTGAAGTGTATTTTGTGCATTGTCATTGTGTGAAATGTGCATCGTCAATATATTTTGTGATTTTGTGTTAAAAAACGATGCATCGTCAAGTATAAAATGTGCATCGTTAATGTATTTTGTGATTTTTGTGGTAAGAAATGTGTATCGTCAAGTATAATCTTATCCGCATCGTTAATTATAACAGTACTATTTCAGTATAATATGTGCATCGTGAAGTGTAATTTTATGCATCGTAAACTGTAATAATTGTAATTTTTATTAATTCATATTGTTATTATAAAAGTTATCAAGATCGACTACAATACATAGTACCCTATTACACAAAAAGTCTCAATATCGTCGAATGAGCTGTACATCTAATACTACTCAAAGTAGTGTATTCCTTCAACATGGGCCACAGAGCTAACGATTAAACTGTTTTGTATAACTATCTCAATATACAACCAACAACAAAGTTGGCTGAGGAATCGATCTCAGATGCATTGCCCTCAATGTAGTAGTGAGCCCTAAATGCAGCCAAATGTGTGTAGTAAGCAAGCGGAACTGCAAAAGCCATCAACACAAATGTGAAATTAAAGTTGGCGTAAACAAGGTTCACAAAACAAGCAAAATGGAAAGTAATTTATTTACAAACCTATATGACACAGATCAAGTACACCTCGCGTATCTGAAAAAACAGTATTGAGATTAGAACAGAGGATTTTGAATATGAATCCAACATAAATTGGTATACCATCAAAATTTGTGCATCGTCATGTGTGCGAATTGTGTATCGTCAATATATTTTTGTGATTTTGTGTTAAGAATTGTGCTTCGTCAATATAATTTTGTGAATTTTGTGTAAAGAAATATGCATCATCAAGTATAATTATATGCATCGTCAATTATAATAGTAATATTTTAAATTTTTTTTTTTTTGTGTTTAAGAAATGTGCATTTTCAAATATAATTTGTGCATCGTCAATTATAACATTACTATTTCAGTATAATATGTGCATCGTGAAGTATTTTTTATGCATCATCAACTGTAATAATTTTATTTTTTATTAATTCCTATTATTATTACAAAAGTTATCAAGAATACAATCCATAGCACACAATTGATATTTTATGCTATGAATTTGGTGGTATAGAATAGGAAAATTTTGTCTATGTACATGGGGTGTCCTATCTTGTTACACAAAAAGACTTGATATCGTCGAATTGCATCGACTATGGCCCAAGAATTTTGTTGAACCCTACTTATTATTTCATGAGAAGTTTGCAAAGATGTGTTATACTTCTCAAGCACACAGTTCCTCAGCATTTCCATGCCAAGTTGTGATGTTTTTCCGTAATGTAACACTGAAAGAACACCCAACACGTGCATGACATTAAAGTATCCATCCTTTGCAAGATACTCCCACAGTGACGATGCGATGGCTAAGTCTTTGAGTGTTCCATTGGAGAAGAATATGAGAATTGCAATTTGGTGGAGCATTCCTCTGTTTCTGGCAAGAGTTAATCTTATGCAGAAATGATCGTATGCTTCATCAAAAAATAACCTACGGGGGAAGAGACCTTCCACAGACATATTCTGGAGGACTACTTCCTCGTTGCCAACATCGTAAAATATCCTACAAACTTGTTGGAGGTTGAAGATGTCTCTGAATGAGGATGCAGCAACCATTTGGAATATAAGTAATAGAATCTCATAAGGTAGGTGTGTCAACATTTTTTTTATTTTGTTTTTTGTATTTGCTAGTGGATTTTGTTTAAACAATATCTAGGTAAGTTCCATATTTATACTGGTTGTATCGTTTAACATGCATTTGGACAGTCAGTTTTTGTAGAATTCGAAAAGGTATTTTATCATTTCAATCACTGTACTTTTTTAAATGATGCACAAAATTAGACAATCATTTTTTTTAGAATTTGAAAAGACATTTTATTGTTCTTGTTTGAAAGATTTTTTTTTTATGACAACACTGTTACCAATTTATTTTTACTTTTTTTTCCTACTTTAATTATGGGCCACATGCACATGTGTATTAAAGAAAACTACACACTATACCAATATTAATAATCAAGTTAATTATTTTTACTTAATCTATGTACCGAGTAAAACAAGACAATAATTTAAGGACAGAGGGAGTATCAAATTTATTATTATTTTTTTTTTCAAAACCAATGTTTGGATGCCTTGTTTATAATGTGTAAGAGCATCTTCAATGGAGCACTCCATCAATCACCCTAAAACATTTACAAAGTATTTTGTATACTACTTAAAGTTTACAAGGAGTCCCTTAATTAACACTCAAAATCTAAATTCTTCTCTTCAGCACTCTAAATTTAAAACGTGTTTTACCATGAATAGTAGGCATATCCATTCCACGTCTCATTCTTTTCTCTTCCCTATTAGAACAAAAATTGAGGTTTGTTCGTTGAGATGAAATATTTAATTAAATTTTGTACAAAAATCAAGGTTTTCAAATTAAAAGTTGTATAGAAGATGCATATTGAAGTGAATTCTTTTTTAAATCGTTGAAAAAGTGTAACTGTTAAAAAAAAGAAGAAGAGGTATTTAGAGCATCTTCAACAGTTGGTGCAATTTATGCACCAAATCTCTAAAATGGTGCAATTTTTGCACCAAATTTCTTCCACCATCTCCAACAGCCCTACTTCAAATTTTACTCTAAAAAGAATATTCCAAGTATATTCTTTATTATTCTATTTAAAACATATGTTTTATTTCATCTAATTTCTATTTAAAACATATGTTATTAATGGAGTATTATATCTTATTTTTATAACAAGATTCATATTAAATTAAATACTATGCATTAAAATTAATAATTAAATGCAAGAATTTAATAGACTAAAATACAACTAAAATAGATTAGTAAATAGACATTTGAAAATACAACTTAAATAGACTAATATGCAAGACTTTAATCTTCTGAATTCGTAAAATGTAATTTTCAACAGATTTTTATTCTTAAGTATTCGGTTTTATTTTAATGTAATTTTTGTTTTTACTGTAGTCTTTGCTTCAATTATCATAAATTTTATTATAAATAATTTTAATAATATAAATAAGATGATACGGTTATGTAATATTTAAACCAAGGGGCCAATGACTATTTTGCTTATCATCTTATTTACTGTAATTTTCATTTTTACTGTAGTTTTGGATGATAAGGTTATGTAGTATTCTGCCAGTTCTTCTCCGGAAGTTCTATAAATAATATGTAGAATTAATTTATGTAGTATTTAAACCAAAATAAAACATAAAACTAGTATTTAAACCAAAATACAAAACTAGTATTTAAACCAAACTAAAACACAAAAGAAAAAAAAAAGAGAGGTTAAGGTTGGAGTTTTGGAGATAGCGCATAGATTTGGTACTTCAAATTTGGCGCACATATTTGGGGTCTTCAAAATAGCGCATGATTTGAAGCAGCCCTTGGAGAAGATTTTTCCCAAATTCTGCGTTATTTTGAAGATTTAGAGTACGGTTGGAGATGGTCATAGAGAATATTATAATGTGTGATTGCTATAAATGCTTCCTATTGTCTTATTCAAACGTATGCAAAAGTAATCAAAGAGAAGAATGAAAAATAAAAAACAAAACAAAACAAAATAAAGGTTGGAGGGGATTTGACCAATTGGAGAGAAGAGAGAAAAAAAAAGAAAGAAAGAGATTTTGTTAACTTGAGCCTTAATAACATATGTTAAAAAACATTTATTTTGGTAGTTAGAGGTGTAAATTTGTGAAAATAACCATTAATTAGGGTAGTTGATAAGGTGATTAGTGTAAAATTAAAATGATTAATGTGAAATTAAACACTAACCATTCTAATAAATATTTAACATATGCTTTTAAGGCACAAGTTAATCAGACCCAAACACTTCTTTCATTAATGGCTTATATCAACCGACAACATTGTTGTTAGCTTTGTACTTATACGAAAGTATAAGAGCATTTACCAATGCATGAATGTGGAAAAAAGTTGGGTGCCACCTGAGATTTATATATTTTTTGAAAAAAAAAATTCTTCAATGCAATTGTGGAGGAGAGTTGTAGATACTATGTGTTAACTAAATTGTTTTCCATTGGTTATTAGACTATTGATTTTTTGACATTCAATGCACATTGTGGACGATAATGTGAACTCAAGAGAACAAATTCACATAAATGAGCATTTATATTTGAAAATTTTGATAAATAAAAAATTTATTATTATATTTAGGGTAGGTTGTAATTATAAAAATATTTAAGTCCTCACATGATGTTTACATTATATGTGGAGAATTTCTTCCGTCTTAAAATAAGTGTTTTATTTCTTGTTTTTAAAATATTTTTTACTCAACTTATTTACTACATCTGTCCCAAAATAAATGTCTTTATATAATTTCAAGAAATATTTTTTCGTATTGTACCAAAATTACCCTTGTTTACTAGCTTTATTAAAGATGGTTGTTGAGAGGAAAGAAAAAAAATACTTATGCAACTTATCTACAATAAATGTATTTAAATAAGGGTAGATCAGTCTTTATGTAAGTTTCCTTAATTCGTGTACAAATTACTAAAGTGACAATTATTTTGGAACGGAGGTAGTATAATGCACTTATCAATTTTGAGATTATAACAAAAAAAAAAGTGAGTATCATTGATTTTGATACCACTAAGATATGAGTTCGGGATATTAACCTTTGAACCAAAAAAATGAAAAAGTAAATACATAAAGTCAATTACCTTTATTAAAATTGTTTGAATTTAATAGGGTATACTTGTTTTTGTAACTTAAGAAACTTTGCAATAAATTCTTTCCCTTTTGCCACGCTTTATACACTAACCTTAATTTGAGTATCACATGTATTTTATATTGGCATTTTCTCATGATAGTCGACCATTGAGATTTTGTGCGGAGGAATATTTCGTGTTTGATTCGGTATATAAATTTTCTTTGACCACCTACGTTGTCAAAGATAAAAAGGAAAAAAGAAAAAGAAAAAGAAAAAGTGAACGAGTAGTGTAGCTGCCTAGCTGGTAACGACAAATTCTCCAAGTCGGTACAAAATTCAAATCCTTCTGCTGTTTAAGAACATAGATTGACACTTCTCTCTCTCTCTCTCTCTCTCTCTCATGGCTGTGAGTTGTGCAGTGGTGGTTACAGTAGCGGTCGTAGGAGTGGTTGTATTGGGATGGAGAGTGTTGAATTCGGTGTGGTTAAAACCGAGGAAGCTCGAAAAGCTACTTTGGCGGCAAGGTCTTAATGGCAACTACTACAAGCTTCTGGTTGGAGATACCAGAGAGATGGTGACGATGACCGTAGAAGCCAAATCTAAATCCATCAATCTCTCCGATGACGACATCTTACCTCGTGTCTTGCCTTTCTTGCATAAATCGTTGATCATCCGTAGTACGTTTTTTGCTATAATGTACTCCATCCGTTCCTAAATAATTGTCTTCCTTTATTTTTTTGTTCGTTCCAAAATAATTATTTTATTTCTAAATGTTTTTTTTAGAAAAATATTTTTTACCATTTTACCCTTACTTTTTCATCTTACTTTAATTATAATCACGCACGCAAGTACTTTATAAAAAAGTACATAATATACCAATATTTATAATAAAGTGAATTAATTTTTCTTAATCTGTGTGTGAGTAGGACGATTATTTAAGAACGGAGAGAGTATGACTCCCTTCTCCTAATTAAGTGTTATGTACAATGTGCACTTATACCTTTATAATATACTGTAATATAATAAACACTAAGACATTTATGTATATTTACTACTAGAATAGTCTAAAAGTTAACTTACTTTTTAAAAAAAAAAACAAAAAAACATAAAGAGACTCAATTAGGAACTAGTGGAGTATTAATATAACTCTAAAATTGAAAAATATTCATTTCATCCAAGTTACTAATTGTCCATATATCCTCAATTTTCCTTCTAATCCATGGTGTTATTGTTGTAGGTCGAAACTTCTTTGCATGGCTTGGGCCGAAGCCAATGGTGAACATCATGGACCCTGAGCTTATTAAGGAGATTTTATCCAAGTATAACAAATTTCAGAAGCGCAAGGGAGGCAATCCACTAGCCAAGTTGCTAGTTAGAGGACTAGTTTTCCAAGACGGTGAGAAATGGGCTAAACACAGAAAAATTATCAAACCTGCTTTCCCCATGGAGAAGTTGAAGGTTTCCTCTCATCTGATCTTATTTCTATATATATAAAGATTTTAAGCCTTGATACACTACTGCAGTTCAAATTTGAAAATTGTGTGTGTGTGTGGAGTGTGGACGCATGTGTTTTTATAATCTGGTAGCTTCAAAGTGAACCCTTTGATTTAGTGCAATTTGTAGCATATCATAATTTGTGCAGTCATGAGAGTGACAATAGGTATATATAACAAAATTGTAGTTATTTCTAGCTATTTAGTTTCCATCTTGCTTTTTTGCAAATCTCAGATAGCAATTTCCAGGCATAATGTCTTTTTTAAATATTGGCTCTTGTTTTTTTTCTTTTTTTTCTTTTTCTTCTTGTAGAATATGCTGCCGGCCTTTCATTTGGGCTGTGTCGAGATGATAGAAAAATGGGAGGAGATAGTGGCTAAGGAGGAGGGCTCATGTGAGTTGGATGTCTGGCCCTATCTCCAAACTTTGTCTGTGGATGTGATTTCACGTACTGCATTTGGCATTAGCTTTGAAGAAGGCAGAAAGATATTTGAACTTCAAATGGAACAAGCCCAGTTATCTCTGGAGGCGTCAGGATCAATCTACATTCCGGGATCTAGGTAAATATAGGCCATTTAAGTTCTTACATATATTGAGGAGTACTGGAAGCGATTTTAAAGCTCAAATGTTATTTTCGAGAAGGTGCTAAATTGAAGAAACCTCTTGTTCTCTTTTACTCCCCCCCTCCCATGCATTCTGCTCAAAGAATTCACGTTCGAAAGTCAAACATTTTAAAGATTAAAACAAATGTTAAAAAATAGCCTTAGCTTTAAGGATTAAAATAGTTTCTTAAAGTTTTAAGTGTAATGCAAGGATAAATAGGAAACTAATGAAACTTATACGCTTAGGTTTTAAGATAGGAGTACTCTTTCAGCGGAAATTCCCAATTTAAAAACAAGGCTCTTAGGTTGAAGAGATCTCAGCCCAATATAATGATGATAAGGAGCAATAAACCATATACAGAGGGTTTAGGAAAGAAGAGATTAAGTTTTGAACTTTTGAAGATCTCTATTAGGGGTGACAATTCGTGTTGTCCTATCATGTTCGTGTCACACTATCGTGTTTTCATGTTATCTATCTTATTTGATCATAAATATTACAATAAATGTTATTTTAACTAAATTTTTAATTTCATGATTTCGTGTCGTGTCGTGTCATTTCTCTCTGTAATTCGTATTTATAATCGTGTCGTGTTGGTTTGTGCATTCGTGTCATCTCAGCCGTTGCCACCCCTAATCTCTATGATGTTTTTTTTTTGGGTTTTTTTTTTTTTTTTGTTGTTGTCATATTGGTTCTGACTATAATTGACTATGTTTGTTTAGATTTTTACCATCTAAAAGGAACAAGAGGATGAAGGAGATTGCCAAGGATGTGAGGGCTTCAATAAACAGTATTATTGATAAAAAAACTGAAGGCGATGAAAGCTGGACAAACTAGTAATGACGACTTATTGAGCATACTATTGGAATCAAATTACAAAGAAATCCAACAATATGGCAACACGAGTTCTGGACTGAGCATTGAAGAAGTCATTGAGGAGTGCAAACTTTTCTATGTTGCAGGACCGGAGACGACTGCGAGTTTGTTGGTTTGGGCAATGGTTTTGCTGAGTCAGCATCACTTAACATTGGCAAACACAAGCAAGAGATGAAGTTTTTCAGGTCTCTGGGAATAAAAAACCAGATCATGATGGCTTAAATCACCTTAAAATTGTAAGTTGCATGCTTCATATCATGATGATCTCTTTGACATTCTTAACAAGAACACACAATATAGAATGTTGGAAATCTAAAGGGCTTGGGAATTATAAGGCTGGATGGTATTGTGGAATGCTATTCTAGAGTTTAAACTCTAAACAGCTGACTTTATAACATCATTGGAATTTGACCTCTCTCTCTCTCTCTCTCTCTCTCTCTCTAACTTGCTCCCTGTTCTTTTCTATCTTATCACAGATGAATATGGTTTTGAATGAGGTTCTAAGGTTATACCCGACAGCAGTAGCACTTCAGCGGATGATTCATGAAGAAATGAAGGTAGGAGATATTACTTTACCAGCTGGAGTTTTTATCCAAGTGCCAATAATGATGCTGCACCATGACCGTGAATTATGGGGTGATGATGCTAATGAGTTCAAACCAGAGAGATTTTCCAATGGAGTGTCCAGGGTAACAAAGGGCCAAGCCTCGTACATCCCGTTTGGCGGGGGTCCTAGGATATGCATTGGTCAAAACTTTGCTATGTTGGAAGCTAAAATGGCTGTGGCTATGATACTACAACGCTTCTCCTTTGCTCTCTCGCCATCCTATTCACATGCTCCTCACACCATCACCACTCTTCAACCCCAGTATGGTGCTCAATTAATTTTACAAAAACTTTAAAGTCCTCTAAGATTTGTAATAACATTGCTCATGTTATAATGGGCTCATGAGTAATGAAAACTTGATATGGTGATTAAGGTGACAAACTATTGTAAGATTTCTCTTGAAAGTAAATGGTAGAGGATCATGGTTAGATTTTTCTGTCTCATTAAAAAATTTGTTTAGGCCTGAGGCTATTTCCACCCCTCCTCTGCTTTTCAACTCCCTCAACAATAACTAAAAATACATTTAGACGAGTTTGATTCATTTTGAGAATCGGGTAGACTCGAGTTGGACCAATAATGTAAAACCATAAACTCCTGACTTTGATCCACAATCCCTGGCCACTGCTAACTTTCACATGAGAGTTTGATTTATGTTCAAAATCAGTTCAAGTCGAGTTAGACCACTGATTTAAACCCAAATTCCTAGCTGCTGCTAACTCCCAAAGGCATCTGCATGTGCTGCTAACTTCCACGATCAACCATCCCTATCTCCCTTCCTCTCTAGATCTCCTTATTTTATGGGATTGTAGACAAAGCTTAGAAGAGGTAAAAGAGTAGCTCAACCGATTAGGAAGACTCCAATGGAAGTGGTCAAGTTGACTCGCGATTTGAATGGGAGTATTTGCTTGATCCATAAAAAGGAAGAAAACATGAGGGGCGCAGAAATTTTCCCCGCCAAAACCCTCTGGCATATTCGTCAATAATGGGAGAGAAAATATGTATTGTATTCTCAATAGTGGCCTACCTTTGGCTGAATAAAGGAAGATGTTATATATACTCGAATGGGCCGCTATTCATTAGGAGCCCACTTGTTGGAGTGAGACCCGTACACATTGGGAGCCCACTTATTTGAGTGAGACACGTACATTTTATCACGGATCCCAAATATGCACATCACTACCGAATATACATCGAAAAGATCTAGAAAGATAAACTTACAGATCAATATCACTGCTACTACTGACTTTATTACCTATGGTTGATGCCTCTATATAAGCTTGTATTTTCACACCCTCTTTCTAACGATTAAATTAGTAGCGCTAGATAGTATTAGTAGGCTAGTAGCTGTGAATTACAAGAATTACACCAATGTATTTACGCGTAGTTTTAAATCAAACCGTTTCGGAAGAATTCCACAATTTCTCACTTAATATAACTAGCCTAGCTATTAGCACAATGTCATTTCCGAGTGTAATAATGAATTAATCTTGTCCTTGTTACAAAAATCTATGTTGTGAAAATTTTAAAATCTTTTATCTCCTTGCTTTATTATATCTTGATTTCCTCATAGTTTTTCTTTTTCTCCCTCTTTACACGTTTTCAATTGACTCGGGGAGTCAGTTTGTGAAGATTACATTTCAAACAATCATATGTATTATCCTAATTAAACAAACATACGTACATTTTGTGAGCAACATAGATAGTTATTTCAACGAACTGAATAAAAAGATGGAAATTTTGGATTCGAAGCCAACCATGGGAGATATATTTGTCAACAATTTAGTCAACAAATGGTGAATTAATTGGTTGGTAGAAGCGGTTAGTTAGGTGAATTACTTGTTTTTATTCACTTTTCCCCTTTTAAGTATCACATGTAATCTCTCATTTCATATTGGCATCTTCTTCAGAGTACTGTCAGATGAGGATAGAGTCGATGAGTTCTATATAACCAAGGAGAAATTCTCCTTCTCCCATCAAAATTCAATTGCTTCCTTACAAACACAAATTAACCCCCCCCCCTCTCTCTTCCTTTCTCCTTCTGTGTAAGTGAGATCGATGGGTGTGAATTGTGCAGCGGTTGTTGCAGCAGTGTTAGTAGTAGTAGTGGTAATAGTGGGATGGAGAGCGTTGAATTGGGTGTGGTTGAGACCGAGGAAGATTGAAAAGCAACTTAGACGGCAAGGTCTTAAAGGCAACTCCTATAAACTACTTTCTGGAGATCTTAAAGAGATGGCGACCATGACTATGGAGGCCAAATCTAAACCCATCAATCTCTCTGACGACATTGTACCTCGTGTCATGCCTTTCTTCCATAAATCGGTCATCACCCATGGTACATTTCATGCTTTATGAATAATGTACTAGCATCTCCGTAAAATTCAATGGACATTTACTATTTTTATCTTTTTATTTTAAGTCTTATTATTATTATTATTATTATTATTATTATTATTATTATTATTTAGGGGATGGGTGTTATATGTGTTGATTTCTTTATAGGCAAAAGGTACATTCGGGTCACCGAATTTTACGTAAAATTGTAGTCCGGTCACTGAAACTTTAAAACTACACTTTTGACTACTGTACTAATTAAGATATGATGCATCCGTGCCTATTTTTCGAATGGATGTTAGAGTCTGCGTTAGCTGATGCTCAAATACTTAATTTGCCCCTAACATTTGACTAGTTTTACCTTCGACTGAATCATCAGTTAGTTAGTCAAATTTACCCCAATTGAAAATAATCCCCAAATTTTAGGGTTTGCGATTTTATTTCAAGATCACAACCTTTACTCAATCATTGTCAACAAATCATCGAAGGATACTGGAATCGAACGACAGGCCTCAACCAAAATCGCAGATCTCAAATATTACTACATGATTCTCAACTAGAGAGAATTAAAGAATTACCCATATACAAGCTGGAAAAGTGATTATAGAGTAAATATTTAAAAGATATGAAAAGATTCTTAATGGATATGAATGGGGCCAAGTAACTCCTTGTTTGATTTTAGTTCCTAGATGAAGTCATGCGCTCCAACGTCTCACCTCATTGGATCCCGATCCATTCCCATGTATTCACAAGCTTTATCGATCGCTTCGTCTTCTCCTTTCGCAAGAACTCGTACTCCTAATTCTGATTTGATGACTTTCATTTTTTAAGCTTTTTTAACTCAATTTTAACCAGAACTGATCATGCTTTTAAGTACCAACTTTTATTCTTCATCGGAATAGACGGTGGTCGGCTGGAGGAAGGATGTCATCTAGAGTCACGTTCTTCCTGAAAACCCAATTCTCAATCTGAAATATGCAAATCCTAAAGAAATATTATGGGTATTGAATTTGTAGATTTGCAAAATTAAAAAAGGAAATGAAAATTAAATGATTTGAGGTGAGAAAAGAAAATAGATAATGCCTTGACTTGGTATACTACTTGGTTTTGATTTTCTGAAAAAGATGAAGATGAAGACGGGGTAAAATTGGTATTTCATGTTAATTTAATGGCTAAACTAACGTTCGTTCAAAAAATGGGCACGGATGCATCATAAATTAAGTATAGTGACCTAAAGTGTAGTTAAATTTCAGTGGCCAGACTACAGTTTTACGAAAAGTTCGGTGGCCCGAATGTACTTTTTGCCTTTCTTTATACTCGTCTATTTTAATTTTAATTTTTGTTTGCATTAACCTTTTCTCTCAACTTCTTGTTTTCGTGCGGGTGTTGTTTTGGAATGTGCGGTCCATGAGCTTTATTTATGTACAAAGACCCTTACTCTATTTTATCTGTGGTTTATATTTGCTATTACATCCATTTCAAAATAATTGTCGTTTTAGTAAAAAATTTTTGTCCTAAAATATTTGTCGTTATAGGATTGCAAAAAACAGTTACTCATATTTTATCAAAATTGCCCTTATTTATTACTCTTAAGAGAGTTGGTAGGGAAAAGAGAAATATATTTCTACAACTTACCTACAATAATTGAACTTAAATAAGAGTAGATTAGTCTTTATCTAAGTTTTCTTAATCTGTGTGCAAGTTAAAACGAAAATTATTTTGGGACGGAAGTAGTAATTGCTAAATTGTTAAAACGACAATTATTTTGGGACGAAAGTAGTAATTGCTAACCCCATAAGGGGTGGCCCAATGGTAGAGTTGAGGCTTCATAAAATTTAGGTCTCAGATCCCTTCTCACGTCCCATTAAGACTCAAAAAATAAAATAAAAAATTGCTAAACCCCTCTATTATTATTATTATTATTATTATTATTATTATTATTATTATTATTATTATTATTATTATTATTATTATTATTATTATTATTATTATTATTATTATTATTATTATTATTATTATTATTATTATTATTATTATTATTATTATTATTATTATTATTAGTATTAGTATTATTATTAGTATTATTATTATTATTATTATTATTATTATTATTATTATTATTATTATTATTATTATTATTATTATTATTATTATTATTATTATTATTATTATTATTATTATTATTATTATTATTATTATTATTATTATTATTATTATTATTATTATTATTATTATTATTATTATTATTATTATTATTATTATTATTATTATTATTATTATTATTATTATTATTATTATTATTATTATT
>CM028364.1:7749405-7774447 GCA_016624345.1 Platycodon grandiflorus
CGAGTTAGCTATGGAGGCCTCACGATTGATCTACATTCCAGGATTAAGGTGAATATAGTTAAAATAAGATTTCACATATATTGATGGGCGGAAGCGATTTTATAGCCCTGATGTTATTTACTCAAGAAGGTGCTAAATTCAAGAAATCTCTTCTTCTCTTTTTCTCCGTCTATTCTACTCAAATAGTCCTCATTTGAAAGTCAAATATTCTAATTAAATTTTAATAAAAAATTCCTTAAATTCCCCTAGTTTGAGGTCTAATATATATATATATATATATATATATATATATTTTTTTTGAAATTTTAACTTTAATGTAATAAAGATATAATGGAAGCTCATAAAATTTAAAAGCATAATTTTAGAAAAGCACTCTTTAAATGGAATCTTCATATTTAAAAAGGATTCTTCGAGAAGATTAGAAGACGTTTGTGTCGGGTCAATGATGATAATGAGCAACAAACACAATTCAGAGAATTTAAAGAAAGAAAAAAAAATAAAGTTTTGAACTTTTGACGATCTTATTATGCTTTTCTCAAACTAGTTCTGACTATAATTGATTATGTTTATTTAGTATTTTGCCAACTAAAAGGAACAAGAGGATGAAGGAGCTGGCCAAGGATGTGAGGGCTTCAATTAAGAGTATTATCAATAAAAAATTGAATGCGATGAAAGCGGGAGATACTGCTAGTAGTGACGACTTATTGGGCATATTATTGGAGACAAATAACATGGAAATCAAGCAACATGGCAACAAGAAATTTGGAATGAGCATTGAAGAAGTCATTGAAGAATGCAATCTTTTCTACTTTGCAGGACAGGAGACGACCGCAAACTTGTTGGTATGGACTATGATTTTACTAAGTCAGAATCAGCTTTGGCAAGAAAAAGCAAGAGAAGAAGTTTTTCAGGTCTTTGGGACTAAAAAACCAGATTATGATGGGTTAAGTCACCTGAAAATTGTAGGTTTTTCATCTCTCTCTCTCTCTCTCTCTCTCTCTCTCTCTCTCTCTCTCTCTCTCTCTCTCTCTCTCTCTCTCTCTCTCTCTATCTTTCTCTCTTTGTCTCTCTCTATCTCTCTATCTTTCTCTCTCCGTCTCTCCGTCTCTCTCTCTCTATATATATGTGTGTGTGTATATATATATATATATATATATGGGAAGATTCAATGGTTACTTCAAAAATATAACCATCAATGGTTACTATCATATCAACCATTGGATTGAAAATCAATGGCCAAGATTAATTGCATTAAATGACTCACCTACTTGCATTAATTACATTTTCCAACTACCCATTTCATCTTAGCCATTGATTTTCAATCCAATGGTTGATATGATAGTAACCATTGATGGTTATATTTTTGAAGTAACCATTGAATACTCCCTATATATATATATATATATATATATATATATATATATATATGATGTTCTTTTCTGTTTTCATGATAGGTAACTATGATTTTGAATGAGGTTATGAGGTTATACCCGCCAGCTGCAGAAGTAATGGCGCGGACGAGCCATGAAGAAATGAAGTTAGGAGATATTACTTTACCAGCTGGAGTGTATATCCAAGTGCCTATAATGATGCTGCACCATAACAATGAATTATGGGGTGATGATGCTAAAGAATTCAGACCAGAGAGATTTTCAGAAGGAGTGTCCAAAGTGACAAAGGGGCGAGCTTCGTTTATTCCATTTGGTGCGGGACCTAGGATTTGCATTGGTCAAAACTTTGCCATGTTGGAAGCTAAACTGACCGTGACAATGATACTACAACGCTTCTCCTTTGCACTTTCAACATCCTACTCACATGCCCCTCACATTGATGTCACTCTCCGACCCCAGCATGGCGCTCACTTAATTCTTCAAAAACTTTAGAATTCTAAGAATTGTTGTTCCTAATGTAAGTGAGTTCATGAGATATGTACGTTTACTATTGTGTTTCAAGGTGACAAACTGCAGTTGATCTTCTTGAACTCTGAGGGGAGATCTCTCTTGGTTGACGCAGTTGATCTGTATGCTATATGGATTTATGAAGTTTGGTTTGATGTTTTATACTTTGACTTTAATTATTTTTAAACAATATATATTTTTTATAAAGGTTAGAGGGACATACACCCTACCCCAACCCTTATTATTATTATTATTATTTAATGACTTAAGAGGCTACAATTAAGATTGTGTGGTGCATTTGGTATAACTAGAACAAATGGTGCATGTTGGTGAGAGTTTAAACACCCGACCTCTTCGGTGAGAGTAGTGAAGTACCAAGATTCCTCTGGTGGGACTTGAACACCTGACCTCTCCGTTAAGAAAAGTGAACAGTACTAAATGGTGTGGCTAGAACAAATGATGTCTCTTGGTGAGACTTTGAACACTCGACTTCTCCGATGAGAGTAGTGAAGTACCAGGGTGCCTTTGGTGGGACTTGAACACCGGACCTCTTCGTTAAAAAAAGTGAACAGTACTAAATGATGCCTTTGGTGAGGCTTGAGCAACATCGGTGTTTCTGGTGAGGTTTGAACACCTGACCTCTCGGTTGAAAGTTGTTACGTACCAAGGTGTCTTTGGTGAGACTTAAACATCCAACCTTTCCGTTAGAAGAAGTGAGCGGTACCAATTGAGCTAGAGATCGTTGGTTATACTTTGACTTTAATTGATTATTAAATTGTTAAGATTATTTGTTAATTCAGGGACTTAAGATTTTACTTCAATGTACTTTCTTGGTACATTTTTTGTTAATTGTTTATTTTGTTTAACATATATGCATAATTTAGAGAGTTAGAATCTAAAAGTATTGAAATCAGACAAATAATAAGAAGAAAAAAATGCTCTTTGTCAGATTTCAATGTTTCTATGTAGATGTCATACCCAAGTTTTATTTGTTGTTGGTAACCTAAGTTTTCTAGATATATCTTTTCATTTTGTCTAATGGATCAGCCTAAATGCTGCAGATTTTACATTTGTTAGTATTATATATGTAGCCAGTTGATGCTACAAATTTGATTAGCCTCCGTTTGTTTCAAGGAGGTTAATTTTCAAAGAATAATTTTTGGAAACTTGTTTTCAAAAAGTGAAAATCTTTTACTTTCAATTTTTTGGTAAAAAAATTTAAAATGCTTCGAAAAACATTTTTAAGAGTTTGGTAAATGTATTGAAAATGTGGCAGAAATCAATTAATGATGAAATTATAAAATTATTATTTTTGTTAAAAGTAATACTCTGTAAAAATTATAAATAGTATATACAACAGATTTAATAAAAACATAAAATATAAAGTGTATTTTATCCACTTATAATTCTTAAAAATAAAAATAAAAATGTAAAAGGTGTGCATGAGAGTGATGGAAGAAAGGTGGTCGTTTGTGGTGGAGGGAAGGGGGGCTTGAAATAATGCATTTCAAATACTTTGGAGAGGGAGAGACTATTGAAGCATATGGTTCGTTTTCTTAACATTATCAAACACCGCAAAAATATTTATCAAAAACTATTTTTTGTTTAAGAGCCTAAATATATATAAATTTCATTGTGATTAATTGATTAATGCGTTAGTTTCACTCCACGTTTCTAATGAATTCTTTAATTTTTTAACTATTGACAAAGGTGTGGAATCAGTAACCTTTGGATTTGGTCACTGTTAAGGCTTCTTTCTCGACAAAGGTGGGGCTTTATCAGTTATGAGCAACACCAAGTAAGCCTAATGCTTTCTACATGCAAGTCGAAGAAGATAAAATTAAGAAGTTATTGTATATTTTACTTTCCCAGTTCCTAAATAAGTGTCTTTTTAAAATTTTCTTATCTTTAAATGAGTGTTCATTATTGTATAAATTTATTAATTTCATCTTATCATATCCTACTGTGAACTTATAATGTTATATTTGGATTCTAAGGATATTAATGTGTTTTTTTTTTTTGGTTGGAGAAAGGGCGGAGCCCAGTTATTGCATTAAGATAAAAAGAAAAGAAGCAGCGCTTAATACCGACAAATTGAAGTGCCCGAGGGCTACAAAAAGGGAATCCAAGAAAGCAACTCATTAATCAAAAATGCATTAAATCACCCTAAGTTACTCGAAGGCAGTGTTCGAAAAATCGTTATAGCCGCCTGCTAGGCCCCTCCCAAACGCCGCGACTAGGCGCTAGGCCCCCCCCAAACACCGTGACTAGGCTCTAGGCGCCCCCCAAACGCCGTGACTAGGCTCTATGCGCCCCCCAAACACCGCAACTAGGGCCAAATCGGATAAAAAATTGCCACCATGAAAAATTGCCGCTTAGTCAGCCTAGGCGCGGCCTAACGTCCAGCCGATTTGAGCGATGTCGTACGCGTTTTGTCGAGGAGGGACCTAGTATGAGGAACCTGGGAGGAAGGGGAGTCAATCAGGGGCAGAGCGACGCACGACGATGCGATGAATGACGTCCTCAATCTTCTGGACAGCTAGGGCTTAGATAAGTTCGGCGTCGGAGGAGGGAGAGTCAACGTGACTGAGATCCATAGCTTGGAAGTAGTCGAAATGGCTGGATTGATTACAGTGGGAAAGGAGACGATATGCTGATGAAGAGGTAAAAGAGAGAGTGAGAGTGAGAGAAATTAAGAGACAGCGAGAGTGATAGAGAAAGAGAGCGAGAGCGAGAGATTGCCGTTGGCGTCGAAATCCCGTCATCTATCTCATAGTGAGAGAGAGAGAGAGAGAGAGAGACGTCTGTGAAAACTTTGTGAATTGTGAGAGAGAGACAAGCGGTCAGCTTTTAGTTTTAGGGTTTCAATTCACTTTTTAAAATAATAACCTCCCACCTCAAGTTATTAAAGTATTTTCCCTCCCCCCTCAAGTTATTAAAATATTTCTCTAAGTATTTTCCCTCCTCCCTCAAGTTATTAAAGTATTCCCTTCTTCCCTCCACTTTGAAATGATAGAAAATTTAATTTTAATTTTTAATTTTAACTTTTAATCTTGTAATGTAATCATTACTTTTAGTTTATTTGATCATATTTAACTATTTACTATTGTTGCACCAGGTTTGGTACAGACCTAATGTGTAATTATGTCTCTATTTTTAGGCTCCGCCTAGACCCCAACTAGACCCCAACTAGGCCCCTAGGTGCTAGGCCCTGCTCTGGGACCTAGTGCCCGCTTAGCGATTTTTAGAACACTGCTCGAAGGTACGGGGTACCCTGGATGGTGAGAGTCGTACTACCTCTAATGGAATTGGAGTCCATCTCCACAATAGCCCTTGCATGACTGCGAGAATAAAGCCACTTGACCCCTTGATGAAGTGCACAATAGCCTTCTTTTCCTTCCCAGCCAAGATCGAGTGATGAGATAGAAAATCCCCACCATTACATCTGGGCAGTTACATAGTCTGCAGCAGTAAGAATTGAGCATAAGAATATGAACCGTACTAATTATACTGTCAAAGGTAGCTTGGTTTCTATGCTTCCAAAGTTCCCATAGAATCAGATACGGTAAAATAATATGGATCATGGATGATAGAGGCATTTGGACGGAGCCACCAAGCAAAGCAAATTTGCTGAACAGAGGAGTGGTTCATTTGGACACAATAGGCTTGGTTGAAAACTGCCCAGATTTTCGAGGCAGTGTTGCTAGATTTAAAGACGTGAATAAATGTCTCCATGTTACCAGTTGGACAGCAGGCGCAATTGGCAGATGAACTCCTTTTTCCCATAGGCCCTCATCTAGAGAAAGTCTGAAAAGAAATAGTTTCCAAAGAAAAATGCTAATTTGCCTGGGGAGAGTTTTGTGCGACATGAATTAGCAGATAACAGACTAGGGTGAGATCACCTCACTATTTGCGGATTTGCCAAGCGGAAGAAAACGAGCCATTGGAGTTGAGAGTCCAGCAGGGAGTATCATCCATGTCTGAGATGAAAACCTGTTGAGTAATCGCATCAGCAGCTTGAATGGCCTTTGTTAAGAACAGATTTGGCAGCAGCGTTGAGAAAGGAAGGCGGGTTAAAGAGATCTTGAACTTAATGAATAGAGCAGTCTGTAGGCTTGGGCAAATACAAGCCGGACATTTATTTAGAGACGGAGAGAGTAATTAGTTAGTGCTCTCTATTAATTATCTTCTCCATCCGGATATAAAACAATTACTTCTTTCATGTCAATTGTAGTTTCTTACAAAATTTAAAGAATTTGACATTTTAACTATCTTAGTAACACATAATACATGAATTACCTTAGTGTCCATGCTATATATACAATTGCAAGCAAATATTTGAACATGATAGTTAGTTAAAGTAAATTTCATAAAATTATATAAAATAGAATATTCATTTTAAAGCAAGAAAATTTTAAAAATACACTCATTTTTTATTTGTAAATGTACTATGTACTTGATGTTGTTTCGAACTTAGTTTCTATCCAAACCCTGTTAACAATAAATATCACCTTCCGTTGCCATGTTTTTAAATAAAGTTTCCTTGAGCTCTCCAAAATCTGCAGTGGCAGTCACCTAGGAGGCTATATGTACATTATAAAGTTGTAAGTTTGGTTAATAGCAAATAAAAGATCCCACTCAAGCACTTTAATGGCTCTTTCAAGCATTTCATTGAGCACTTGCACCATCTATGTCGAGTTAGCCTTGTTCGTAATTGGAGACAGAGTGGAACCCATTACAAATCGTGAACTAAATTAACCATTGATGATGCACAGAAGAGTTTGGGCTGGATTTGAGACTAAGTGTATGGATATATGGACTTTGAGTACCTACCAAAACAAGTGTAAACGCTCAGTGAATGTAGGGCTTGCCTTGCAAAGACACTCCGGCATGAGAGTAAGTATGCTAGTCTCTACTCAATCTGCAGAGTGTAATTGCTTATGTAAAGTGTGCGTACCTTGGCCTCCTTTCCCTTGAGCCTTATATAGGATGGGGTATTAATTGCCCATGATGGCTGGAGTAATGGTGGACATAACTTCCTGGTAGTGGGCGTAACTGCCGGGCACATCCAGTCAATGAGGATAAGACACGTGGCCCACGTCCTTGGATCGTGGCCGAAAAGAGCGGGTGGCAACGAGTCCTGCTCGCCACCGTGTTATTCCTACCCACATACTTCTGGTCTGCTTGGGTAAAGATTCCTGCCCGCTGACGCTTGGTTCTTGTTCAAATCCATTCCCTTGGACCTGGCAGTAAATTGGGCCCCGGCCTGCTTGGTCATGTTTCTGGGCTTGGCCTATCAACCATAAATCCACCAAATCAAATAATCTCGTAATCCAAAGGACTAATGAACATAAAATATCAAAAAAGGCTTAAAACAGTGGAGCCACTGAGTTGGTCTCTAATGAAGCGCAACATGATCAATAACTAGTTTGAAATGTAGGTAGATCAAGGAGTGAAATACGATGCATGTCAAACCCACGCAGCCTAAGAGAGATGCTTATTACCGAGACTGCATGCGACGAATTGAGTGAGGGAGATCGTGGACAATTATGACCGAGTGAGGTACATGTGTCCTCATTAACGACCAAGACAGGGTATCCTCAATACTTGTTTTGGGAGAGGCAGATAAGTAGAGAGTCAATGAGTTATATGTAACCTTCAATTAGGAAGATTGAATTATCCTTCTCCCATCAAAATTCAATCCGATCCGATCCGATCCCATCCCCATCCCGTTTATTCTTTCTTCCACTGTGAAATGTGCAGCGGTTGTTGCAGTACGGTGATAGTTGTAATAGTGGGATGGAGAGTATTGATCAATTGGGTGTGGTTAACACCAAGGAAGCTTTAAAAGCAAACTTAGACGGTAAGGTCTTAAAGGCAACTCCAACAAGCTACTGTTTGAAGATTTGAAAGAGATGGCGAGGAGGATGACCAAGAAAGCCAAAGCTAAAATCATCTCATGTCACGCCTTTCTTCCATAAATCGCTAATCAACCATGGTACATTTGATATTTTTATTTTATTATTAGTAGTGTTATTATGCGTTCTAATTTCTTTACTCCTAATTAATTTTCGAGAATTTCTATTCACACCTCCCTTTTCTCCAAATACACTCCCTTCGATTATTACAAAAATGCCATTATAAAAATTGACATATTTGCCCTTATTCAATTATTACAAAAATGTCATTAAAATGTTCGGTCAATACTGACTGAACACCTTTGGTGGTGGTGTTCGGTCAGTACCAACTGAATAACTCTAAATTTGTTCGGTTGGTACTGACCGAACACCTCTAAAAGTGTTCGGTGAGCGATTGCCGAAGTGTCTTTTGACGGAAAAAAGAGAGAGTAATGACGAAGCTGTCTTTGCTAAAACCCTCGCACCGGCGAGCGTGAAAATGGTGGATCCTGAATATCTCAAGCTTTGGCTTTTTCGGAAGAGAGGGAGGAGTTGATTTTCATGGTGGATCCTGAAAGGGGAGTTGCACGTTTTTGTTTATTTTTCACGTTTTTGTTTGATTTATTAATGATCCTTTTTATTCACAAAAACATAATATATAATCTTCAGTCCTCTGTTTGATTTATTGAGTAAAATAAATAAAAAAGGAAAATGGTGGAGTTGTAGAAAAATGATGAAAATGGTGGAGTTGCAGGAAAACGTGAAAATGGTGGATCCTGAAAGGGGGAGTTGCAGGAGAGGGGAAGGAGGAAGGGGTAAAATGGAAAATTGAGGAGGATTGTACTTAGTATTTAGAGGGGTTTACAATTTAGGTAGGGGTGTACTTAGAAAAGGGGTGTATTTTGAGAAAAGAAGGGTGTGAATAACGATTCTCTTAATTTTAATTTTTTGTTTTCTTCTGCTTTTTTCTCTCAATTGTTTGGTTTCAATTACACAGAAAAATTATCAATCCTGCTTTCCATGTCGAAAAGTTAAAGCTTTCCTCTCACCTGATCTTACTTCTCTATAAATATAGAGTTAAAGCCTTGATACGGCAGTGCATTTTAAACTTGACAAATTTGTGTAGTCATGAAAATGATATTATAGAGCTGACCATGGTTTTTTTGTGAGGATAGAATCACTCTACATGTGTGTGTGTGTATTAATGAAAATGAAAATTATATTTAGCTGGTTAATTTGCATCTTGCTTCGCACATCCAAATTAGGACATCACGTCATAATATTTCGATAAAACAATTGACTCATGTTTTTCCTTATAGCACATGCTACAAGCCTTTTATTTGAGTTGTATCGAGATGATAGGAAAATGGGAGGAGATAGTGTCTATGGAGGGGGCCGGCTGCTGTGAGTTGAATGTCTGGCCATATCTCCAGACTGTATCTACGTACGGATGTGATTTCATGTACTGCATACTTGGCAGTAGTTATGAAAGAAAGCAGAAAGATATTTGAACTTCAAAAGGAGCAAGCCGAGTTTGCTATGGAGGCCTTACGGTTGATCTACATTCCAGGATCCAGGTGAACATAGTTCAACTCTGTTTTCACATATATGGAGGGGCGAAAACAATTTTATAGCCCTGCTGTTATTACTCTAGAAGGTGCTAAATTGAAGGAATCTCTTCTAATTTTCTTTTACTCAGTCCATCCATAAATACCTTTTGCTTTAAGGGCTAAAATAGTTTTTTTTTTTTTTTCCCATTAGTTTTAAGTTTAATGTAATAAAGGTACATTGGAAACCTATCAAATTAATAAGCATAGTTTTTAAGAAAAAGACTCTTTAAATGGAATCCCCCAATTTTAGAAGTAGGACTCTTTGAGTAAATCAGACAGAAAACGTTTGTGCTGAGTATAATAACGATCATGACAATAAACACAATTCAGATAACTTGGGGAAAGAATATATATATATATATATATATATATATATATATATATATATGGGGGAGTATTTAATGGTTATTTTTTTATGTAACCATCAATAGTTACTTTCATTATCAACCATTGGATCAAAAATTAAAGGTTGAGATTTAATGCATTAAATGACTCACCTACTTGCATTAATTGCATTTTCCAACTAACCATTAAATCTCAACCTTTAATTTTTGATCCAATGGTTGATAATGAGAGTAACCATTGATGGTTAAATAAAAAAGTAACCATTAAATACTCCCATATATATATATATATATATATATATATATTTTAACTTTCAAAAATTTGCAGGTCTTTGGGTATCAAAAACTAGATTATAATGGGTTAAATCACCTTAAAATCGTTAGTTTTCATCTCCATCTGTGTGTGTGCGCGTGTGTTATGCTCTTTACTGCAGCAAGTATGATTTTAAACGAGGTTATGAGGTTATACCCGAATTGCCCTCCACTCATTATGGATGCGAAACCTTATTGTAGATTACCACCAGTTGTTTGACTTGCTTCATCAATAGCCTTAGAGCTTCTACAATGCAATCATCTATCTAGTAAAATATATATGCTAGACACGTGGGAAAGATAATTTTTTAAAAAAACTTCTCCAATGCAAACCTATAATGCTGAGGTGGAGATGATGTGACATTTAGTTGGGAAGACATCCTCTAAAAGTGATCCTCTACTTGTAGAGGGTCACATAGAGGATGTCTTTCTATTCACGTACTTTACCGGTCAATTTTATTTTATTTTTACTGTCAATCAGTTGTGGTTTACTGCCAATTTTCTTTTAATTTTTACTGTCAATCAGTTAAAGTAGAAAAAACTAGATGATAGCATTAGAGATGCTCTTAGTGGCTTTTCCCCAGAGTTATGCCTTTCCAGTTTGTTTGCCCAGATAAGATAGAGGTCGATGTAAAATTAATAATCATTAAACCCTAGATCTTGAATTTCATGATGATCACAGTAGCATACAAATAATCATAAATAATCATGAGTATTGCATCTCTTTATTTAGGCAAAAGGATGACCAAATTCCTATTAGGATTTGATCTCAACCGTCCATCAAGGTAGAATTTAATTAGGAAACTAATTCTTTTTACGAACCAAATTTAATACTCCCTCCATCCCTTACTTATTGTCTTGTTTGACCCGGCACACGGATTAAGAAAAAATAATTGACTTGATTATTAATATTGGTATCATGTGTAATTTACTTTAATGCCCATATGTATGTGGTTCATAATTAAAGTAGGGGAAAAAGTAAGGGTAAAATGACAAAAGTGATGTCCTAAAAAGGAAAGTTTTTAAACAGGACAATTATTCTGGGACGGACAAAAAAAGAAATGAAGACAATAATTTAGAGACGGAGGGAGTACAATTTAGTATCCTAAATTAACCTTGATTCTCACTAACGACCACATAAGGTTTCTTGATCTGCACGAAATAAATCTTACACTCGGATGAAGGATATAAGTGGGCTGTTACTTCTTGAAAATGGAGGATAACAAACGGCTAAGGAGTTCAGTTACTGTCACAATAAGCCGAATTGTTTTCAAAGCTAATGATTTATATAAATTGTAAAATCGATTTGGATCAATTTAGTTCCATATGTGTGCTGCTATCCATCTTATTTTGATGAACAAAGAGCCTAGCATACTGAGTTTTAATTTGACAGATTGATATCAAGCAGCCTCACTGAGCAAAGAGAAGAGACTGAGATCGCTAAACAAAAGGCAACTTAAGCAAATTGATAAATACAGTCTGCTTTTGCTAGCACGAACACTCAAATATTGAAGTCAAATATTGGAGCAGCACTGGATCAACACTGCTGGAGCCACTGGAGCAGCATTCCTGGAGCAGCAGTGTCGTGTCCCTAAGTAACACTGCTGGAGCAGTAGTGCCGTGTCCTAAGTAAACTTGTCCTACTACTTCAATGCTGTATGTTCTTTATTGTTTGTAAGAGTTTGCTATATTGTAAACTCCCATGTTTAGCAAACTCCTTGGTCCGAAATTTCCTTAGTTTTTCTTTTCCTTTTCGGATTATACAAGCGGTGTAAGTGTAGTATATAAACCAATCTCTGCGATGAATACAATAACACAGAAAGTTGATTTCGGTTTCTTCATGGTATCAGAGCTATGTGCAAAGAATCCAACAACTCAAATAAAAAATAGGAGACTGCAAGGATGGACGTTACATCTCCATTCTTTCTTGGTTACCAGGATAACCCAGGGAATCTAATCACGCATGTTTAATTGCAAGGAGAAAATTACGAAGAATAGGTGAGGTCTATATGATTGGCGTTGAGGGCAAGAAGGAAGTTCGGTTTTGTTGATGGGAGTATCATCAAGCCAAACGAAAAAGACAGACTTGAGATTGGCAAACACTCCATTCAAAGATTGGCCCAACACTCCATTCAAAGATTGTATTACGAGCCTGTGGTGACTTAATGCGGACAACTAAAACAATTATGGGATGAACTCGCAAATTATGAATTAACTCCAGGCTATGAGTGCGGCGGCTGCGCATGTCACCTTGGTGCAAATTTCATGAGAATTTAAGAGGCGGATTGATTGCATTATTTTCTTATGGGGCTAGATTGGACTTATGCGGAGATGAGATTCAATTTGCTTTCATTAGACCCACTTCCTATAGTAAATCGAGCTTATCAAAAAGTGACTAAAGATGAACGTTTGCGGGGAGGAGGAACGTCTAGATCGAAAGATAATCACGATGATATTGTGGCCTTTAAAATACATCCAAATTTTAAAGGCAAAAGAGAGCTTGAAAACTTGGCAAAATTATGCCATCACTCCAATCGTGAAGGGTATGACGAAAGTGGGTGTTTCCAACTCATCGGGTTCTCGGATTGGTGGGGTGATCGTTCTTGTGTTGGATGAGGCATGGGACGAGGAAGATCTGCAGTGGGTTGCGGCGGAGGACGAAACGGTTCAGCTTCAGCCCGTAGCAAGGGAGAAGCTCCCCATGTGCGTGTAAATAATTAACACCACTGCCGCAAATTCTGGAACATAGCAGAAAGCAGCATATCACGCACAGCAGCAGGCAGTACAACACGCGACTATGGCACAGGCGAACGGGATAGATCCATCCAGCTTAGCATGCCTCACACTAACTCAGTGGCAACAACTTATTAAAATTCTTAACATCTCCAAAAAGTCCTCAGATCAGTTAAATGGTATGAGTAATTCAACTTCTTGGATAATGGACACAGGCACTTCAAGTCATGTGATGGGATCTAAGTTGGGTATGATGGATGTGTGCACAATTCCTCCCTGTCCGGTGGGATTACCGGATGAAAAGACAGTCCATGCAAACCAAGAAGAAAGTGTGAAGTTAGGCAGAAGATTAAAACTTTGGTGTGTTCTTTACGTGCCCACGTTGACATGAAATTTAATTTTCGTATCCCAATTAATAGATGAAGAAAATTTCATTGTTCAGTTTACTAATAACTTGTGTGTTATACAGGACCGCATGACGAGGATGCTGATTGGAGTGGGTGAACGAAGAGATAGACTCTACTTTTTTGTGGTATCCTTCAAGTACGTGCTATAATACCCTGAATTCATTATGCTTTAGATGCTTGCCTTGTTGTGTGTTATCTATGTTAATCATATGTGTCTAATTCCTTGGGTAACATGTTCAATATGGTCATGCCTTAGTTCTTGTAAATTTGATAGTACTAGTATGGTAAACATGTTAATGCTTTAACTTAGTAAAAATTCTTGTGTTCATTCATGGATGTGAGTTGATTACTTTCGGCCATGTTGCATGTTGTTTAGAATGAGTTTCGGATGTGTTTTAAACTTGGAGGTTAGAATCATGTTAGGATTGATTGGGAACCCTTTGGATACATTTTAGAACATTTTTGAACTCTCAGGCCGAGCCCTAGTGTGCACCTATCCAGCAGTTTACCAAGCTTTGATTGAGAATTTGTTGGCTTGATTGTCTTCTTTGGAGGTAAGTTACTAAACCCCCTATGTATGGTAGAATTTGTTACATGTATGAATGTTTGTGAACATGCATGACTTGAATTGTTGTTGAATTCATGTTGAAAGATTATGTTGATGAGAATTACATGTTATTATGTGAACGACATGGTTTTGTTGGGTTAAATTGTGTAGAAATTGATAATCACCAAAATAGTAAAACAAAGAACATGTTAGAAACTTTAAATGGTGAAAAATTGCATATAGCAATTATACCCAATTTTATGAACTTAATGAATTGACACCAAAAGTGGATTTTTGGGAAGATTATAATTCTCCGAATCACTGGTTAAATTCTTACGAAAATTAGAGTCCATTTGATATGGTTTTTAGTCCTCCGAGTATTTGATACTGGTATGTTAAAAACTTGTAAAGTAGCTCTAAAGTTGTGTTTTTGTGACTTTGAACAATATTTTGATGATTATATGTTGTAGAAAAATGTAATCTACATGATGTTTATCAAGCTCACTACTTTTCAACTTGACGGTTATTTGCATAAGTTGAGTAAGGTTACCTACTCGTGTGTTGTGTAAGTCCAGCTGACGTCGTCGTTGTTAATGTCATGGTGGGACGACTTATAGTCTTTACGAATGGGATTCGTGATCGCTATAAGTCGTCGTACCAGAGTGCACACACCCCTCTTTTGTTGGCCACAGATGAGAAGTAGCCCCACTGTTATAGCAATACGCATGACTTTGGCTTGCTAGTTGAACCTGATGGGATTAGTCGGGGACGTCGATACTACGCACACGGGTATCGAGGCACTATTGGTTGTTTGTGTATTGCAGGAGCTACACAAGGTTGAAGAAAGAGATATGATATCCTTCTATAACATGGTTTATTTACAAGCACTTATGTGTTAACCAAAGTGCTATGTGAGTTGAATGGATTGTACATCAAGTATGATGATATATGTTTGTTGTGGTATATAAATGTTAATGTCATGTTATGTTTATCGCTTGAGCATCATGTCATGCCATGTAGTTGCATTAGTAACTTACTGTGTCATTATGACTCACCCCGTTATGTGTTTATTTGTTTTCCTTAGATCCAAGTCAACCTGGAAGTTCACGGTGAGATTGAGAAGGGATCACGCTAGCGTGCAGGTTGTCCGCATTTGGTAGCTCGAGGGTCTCATTCCTTGATAGTTGTTTTCATTTTGGTATGGACGATGGATATGTAACGTTATGTAAACTTTACTTGGGTAGTATTTGTTGTGTTGTAAACAAATATTCTTTTGATAGCTGACATATGTATGTCGTGCTCTTGTATAGTTTCGTTTTTAAACAGTTTCTCTACCGAGCATGTTGTAGCTCGTGGTTATGTTTTGTTCCGGCATGTTGTGGCCGATGTTGTTGTAGTAGTTGTCTTTCCCGAGTTGTAAACTCGTGGTTGTTACTAGTTGTTTTTCGGTTTTGTTATCGCCGAAGATCGCTCATACTTGTGTTAATCAGGTTATCAGTTGTGTTTTGTCGTAAGTACGGGTGGTTACGCCACGTGCTTTTCTTATTTGGTTGTGTCTTGTTGTTGTATTGGCGACTCGACCTTGGGATTTCGTATAGAGATCCGGGTCGGGGCATCACACGTGCTCTAAATGTTGACAAGGAAGACATATGGCATAAACGGCTGGGGCATCCGTCGGAGAAGGTGGTACAGTTTTTACCAAATATTAGTCAATTTTCTAAGACAAAATAAAATATGTGATGTTAGTTAACGTGCAAAACAGACTAGAGATAAATTTCCCATTAGTGAAAATAAAGCGGATGATGTTTTTGATTTAATTCATTGTGATTTATGGGTGGTTATAAAACACAGTCATCTTGTGGTGCCTCATATTTTTTAACCATAGTTGATGACTATTCCCGCGCGACATGGGTTTACTTATTATATGATAAAACGGAAGTAAGAAAAATGTTTTTGACCTTCGTTGCTATGGTTGATCATCAATTCAATGAAAAGGTGAAAAATGTGCGTAGTGACAATGGAACCGAATTCCTTCCCTTGCTAGATTATTTTGCTGAAAATGGGATTTTATTTAAAACATCCTGCGTTGGGACACCTCAACAGAATCGGAGAGTTGAACATAAACATACATACATTTTGAATGTTGCTAGAGCTCTCAGATTTTAGGGACATTTGCCAATTATGTTTTAGGGAGAATGTGTCTTGGCAGCATGGTACTTGATAAACCGAACTCCTTCTCGTATTATTGGTAATAAAACCCCTTATGAATTGCTGTTTGGAAAAATTCCTTCTTACGATCAATTACGCGTTTTCGGCTCCCTATGTTATGCCCATAATCAACGGAGCAAAGGTGATAAATTTGCTAGTAGGAATAGAAAATGCATATTTGTCAGTTAAGCTTTTGGAAAGAAAGGTTGTAAGTTATATGACTTAGAGTCAGGCGAATATTTTGTCTCTAGAGATGTCAAATTCCTTGAGTATGATTTTGCTTTTGCTAAAGGAAAACCACGTCCAAGCAACTTACAAATTGGATCAAACATTGAGATGGACAATGATTTTACTATAAATTTTGGTCCAGTGGATGAGGATAGGGACACAAATAATGATCCAGTATCCATAGACACTACTCACACACCAATCATAGAGATTGAAAGTGGAACGCATGAGCCCATGAATTCACCAGCAGAGGCTCTTGACTCAGATAGAGGTGGAATTAATCTGATTGTAGTTAAGGGGCGCACTAATGCCCTAGGAAGAGGGATGAGATCCAAAGTTCCCTCCATTCATCTTCATGACTTTGTGACACATACCATATGAAAAAGTAGCCCTCATTCTCAAAGTTCATCAGCTTCACAACACTTCTCAGGTACACCTTATCCTATAATATATTATGTTAATTGTGAACAGTTTTTCACCCGACATAGAAATTTCCTTGCAGCCATAACAGAAGAACATGAACCGAAATCTTTTAAAGAAGCGATGCAGAGTCCAGGATGGCGGGCTGCAATGGCAAAGGAGATTAGAGCTCTTGAGGAGAATGGAACCTGGTCTTTGGAAAGTTTACCTCTAGGGAAGAAAGCTCTCGGAAGTAAGTGGGTGTACAAAATAAAGTATAACTCTAACAGCAGCATTGAAAGACTCAAGGCTAGACTTGTAGTTTTTGGGCATCATCAAGTTGAAGGCATAGACTACACAGAGACATTTGCTTTGGTAGCTAAAATGGCGACAGTTCGGACTTTTCTTGTAGTTGTCGCTGTTAAAAACTGGGAGGTTCATCAAATGGATGTACATAATGCATTCTTGCAAGGCAATTTGCATGAGGAAGTATACATGAAACTACATCCAAGCTTCTTGATGAATACTCCAACTTAAGTCTGTCGACTTCGCAAATCATTGTATGGTCTTCAACAAGCTCCGCGATATTAGTTCGCTAAATTGACTGACACATTAAAGAAATATGGGTTTGTTCGGTCATACTCTGATTATTCTCTATTTATCTTTCTCCAAGGAAAAGTTCAAATTAACGTGTTGACCTATGTTGACGATTTGATCATTGCCGAGAATGATAGTATGGCCTTAGATAGATTTAAAGATTACTTGAGCAAATACTTTCATATGAAAGACTTAGGTGTTTTGAAATATTTTTTGGGACTGGATGTGGCAAGAAATTCCGAGGGGATTTTTCATTGTCAACGAAAATATGCTTTCGACATTATTTCGGAGACCGGACTGTTAGGTTCCAAACCAGCTGTTTTTCCTATTGAGCAAAACCATAAGCTCGCCCTCGCAGATGGTCCGCTATCGGATGACCCAGAGAAATATTGGTGTCTCGTGGGTTGACTTATCTATTTATCTATCACTAGGCTAGATCTTGCTTACTCCGTTCACACATTATCCCAATTTATGCAACACCCTCAATCCGAGCATTGGGAAGCGGTTGTCCGAGTTATTCGTTACTTAAAGGGGAACCCCGGGCAAGGCATTTTCCTTTCGATCGAACAATGATCTTGAGTTGATCGGTTGGTGTGATTCCAATTGGACAACTTGTCCTCTTACACGTCTTTCTTTAACTAGATGGTATGTGTCTCTAGGCTCTTCACCCGTTTCTTGGGAAATCAATGGCAGTACTATCTTATGAATTGAAGTGGTTGAAATGTCTCCTTGAAGACTTGGGAGTACAACACCGTAAGCCAATGCGACTATTTTGTGATAGCCATCCGCCTTATATATTGCTCGAATCCAATATTTCATGAATGGACAAAACATATAGAGGTGGACAATCACTTTGTGCGCAATGCGATTGTGGATGGACTAGTTGCACCCGCTTATGTTCTTACGTCATTACAGTTAGCCGACATGTTTACCAAACCCTTGGGCAAGACACAATTTCATTTCTTTCTTCGCAAGTTGGGTGTTCGAGACTTGCACGCACCAACTTGAGAGGGGGGGGGGTATTGTAGCACCGGATCAACATTGCCGGAGCCACCGGAGCACTACTAGAGCAAAGCAGCGGTGTCCCTAAGTAACACTGCTGGAGCAGCAGTATCGTGTCCTAAGTAAACTTGTCCTACTGCTTCAATGCTATATATATTTTATTGTTTGTAAGAGTTTTCTATGTTACAAACTCCCAAATTTAGCAAACTCCTTGGTCTGAAATTTCCTTAGTTTTCCTTTTCCTTTTCGAATTATGCAAGCAGTGTAAGTGTAGTATATAAACCAATCTATGTGATGAATACAATAACAGAGAAAGTTGATTTTGGTTTCTTCATCAAATCCTTTCAATTGCTTGATAAGAAAAAGCTAGTACGAAATACAAATGCATTCTTTTTGGTTTCATAAAGAGGTGAGTTGAGGGTAAACTTTGATTTCTCGGAGTCAAAAATTTCTTCGGGTAGGTCGAAGATATGATTACCTAGAAAATGAAGTTATTCTCAATACGAGATCAACATAAAGAAAGAAAGAAAAAGAAGGCCATAATTTTATATGCTCCGTCTATTCCATCCAAAGAGTCCACCTTTGAAAAGTCTAATAATTAAGGGATATATAAGTAATATTGGAGTTGGTCATAATTACAAAAATGTTTGAGCATAGTCAACATGTTTATAACATATGTTAGACATAATTATTTTTTGTGGACTCTGTATGAAATATTCCAAAATAGAATAGTGAACTCTTTGCCTGAAACGGAGAAGTATTTCATTTTAACGCTATATATAGTATATGTTCGTCCTCCAACCATGAAAGGCGTTGAGATTTAAGACTCGCAACTCGATCGTAGTTGTTTTTGTTAATGATCCACCGATTTGGATAGCCCACTAGTAGTAAATTTTGAGATTCCATTGTAATTATGATATATGATTTGGGGAATTTGCATATATACCGAGAGGGTCCTTTTAATTAACTATAATATACACAATTAACAATTGTTGTTTAAGCCTTACCAAAAGGTATAATTTAGTCTACCAACGAGCTTTAGCTCGCTAGCACTACTCACTTCTCTTAACAGATAAGTTAAGTGTTCAAGCTCTACCAGAGGGACCCTAATAATTTATTACTCTCATCAAAGAGGTCAGGTGTTCAAAGTCTTACTTATTCTAGCCTCAACAGAGACATCATATAGCCATTATTGTAGTCTTTCAAGATATTAATAATAACAATATCTAAAAGGTTTAATATATAATTTTTTTTTTTAGGGAAACAGGACGGCACTCGCTAGATTTTATTAGATAAGGAAAAAAAAAGATACAAACTTGGTACCTGAAATTTACACCTTTTCCTGGTTCGGTTATAGAACTTTGACATTTCCTATTGTGGTTCCTGAACCTCACTTTAAGCCTTATAGTTAGTCCCTGAAGTAACGGCCGTCACTTTACACGTTAAATAATTTCTAAAATGCCCTTATTACGTGATAAGTGTAATTCCACGGTGGACAAACGTGCTTACTTGGAATTGGAATTAATGTTTTTTTTCTTTTTGCTAACTATGTTACGCCATCTCTTTTCTTTCTTCGCTCTCTCTTCTAGTTTCTTTCTCTCTCTTTAATACACACTTCCTTTGATTCTAAAATTTCCCGAAAGATAACAAAACCAAACACCCTCCACTCTATTTCCACCACCGCCATTGCTCCCTCCACCACTGTCAACCACCAACACCCACCTCAATAACATCAATAGCGCAAACTCATTCCACCTTTACGTGATGGAGACAACAACCACCACCACCATCTACAGCGACGCAACCACTACCACCCACCACGAAACATTCCAATCCTCCTGAACCCGATGTCTCCACGGCCCCAATTAGACAAAACCCGATCTAGCCCTACCCTTTTTCGAAATGGTGGAGGAGGAGGAAAGAGAAACTAATGAGGGAGATGAGAAGATTTTCCATGGCGAAATTTGGGGAAGAATTGTTTTCAAAACCCCCAATTTCCATCTTTAACGCGAAAATAGGGGCAAAAGAATTCCCTAAGCTAAATAAGAAAGAGATCGAAAGTTGACTTGCTTGAGCATCGTTGAGAGTCCGAATTTGCTCCATATGAATCTGGGAGAGAGCGGGATGGGCTAAGCTTGCTTCGGATTTTCTCATTTCGTATTCCTATTGGTTTGAAAATTGAAATGCAAGAAAAAAGGGGGAATCACAGCACAGAACTTGAGCGAATGCTTGGTATTTGCGTATGTCAGCATCACTCACACTTCTGCGAGCATATTTCATGGATTCCTCAAAATGGGCAGCCTTGATCTCCGCAACTTCATCCTCACGATATCCTGCAATACAACACAACTTCATATATTGTTCTCGACCTGGCTTGATTCATGTTGGATTTTCAGTCGTATTCTTATTGGTTTAAAAATTAATTTTCTCATTTCGTTTAGACGGAAGTTGTATTGCACGGATTTTCTCATTTCATATTCCAATTGACGTTTCTAATTCTAATAGATTTAAAAAGAGAAAGAAGAGAGAAGCAAGAAGAGAGAAAGGAGAGAAGAGAGAAAAACGAAGAGAGAGAAACAAAGAGAGAGATGAGAGAAAGGGGATAAAAATAGAACCCAGAACAAGAGGGAGAGAGAGAAGAGAGAGAGAGAGAGAGAGGGACAAAAAGAGAGAAAAAGAAATAGATGAGACAAAGATAAGGTTAACAAGGCTGAGAGTTAGTTTTAGAAAGAAAAAAGAAACAGAGCTTTGACAGAAACAGATGAAACCAACAATGAGTTAGACACATCGGTAGAGACAGACGATGGCTAGAAGAGAGCTTGATCAGAGAGAAGATAAAACCCAGAAGAAGAGGAGGAGAGAGAGAGAGAGAAAGCAGAAGAGAGAGAAAGAAAGTGAGAGAGGGGGGAATACGTAGCTGAGAAATAAAGAGAGAGAGAGAGAGAGAGAAACGGCCGTCACTTGGGAAAATCCAAGGAAAAATTATTTGTCCACGTGGGAAACATAGTCAACATGTAGTAAGGGTATTTTGGGTATTTTAGAAATTATTTAACGTGTAAAGTGACAGCCATCACTTCAGGGACTAATTGTAAGGCTTAAAGTGAGGTTTAGGGACCACAATAGGAAATGTTAAAGTTCTATAACCGAATCAGGAAAAGGTGTAAAGTTCAGGGACCAAATTATATATTAAACCTATCTAAAATACTAAAGTAATGATTGAGAGTTATCCACGCCAAAATTTATATGATTACTAGTGATATAAAGATGTTTTTAAACAAGCTATGATACTATTTTAATAGTGGATTACTTTTATCTTTAGTTACTGTGTTAGCTATTTGCATGACAATATAAGCAGAGAATAAGTAGCTAAGCAAATCAAAACAACATGTAAAAGAGTTAAGGGTAGAAAACTAGAGATAATGATACGATGATTTTTAAGGTGATTTAGAATAATTTTCTCAAACAGATACCCATCACAACCCTCTTAGCTGATAAGATAATAATGCCTCATAGGATAATTGAGACCTCCTCTAATTGACACTCCAACTAGAACTTTTACTACAACGTGTTAGTGAGACATAAGATTGGTTGGTGGTACTGCCATGAATGACTCTTAAATTGCTTGATGGAGTTTTTGCTAATCGTAGGAGAAGAGGGTGAATTGACTTCCTTCGTTCTTAAATAAGTGTCATGTTTTGACTTATAAAAGACAAATTGAATGATTTTCAACTGAGAATTTGTTAGGACCTTAGATTCATTAAGTTTTAATGTTGCAAAACCAAGTTAGCATAATTTTCCATAAAATGGATTATTAGGCTGAATAGACAAGAGTTATTGTCAAACAAACAACAAATAGCTAATATGGAACACACATGAAGAACAAAAAACTAAGATCTACAAAGAAGAAACAAACAGCTATGACTCAGCAATAAACAAGCCTCAAGCAACGTGCCACTTACTGGACATTCTTTGGATGAATTTCTACTAAGACAAACCTTAAAAGAATGATCTGAAACTCTAAAAGAATATTCTTGCAAGTGGACAGCAAGTTGCATGACACATAGATTGCACTCTTAGCTGGAAATCGATCATCTAGCCATTATACAATGACTAGATTACAACAGAAACTTTCCAAGGAATGCCTATATAAAGGAAAGTCTCTCTCATCAAACAAGTGGATGGTTTTAGAGAGATAGCTCACATATATCAAGGGTGATCGAAAATCATAGAGCAGATACGAGACAAGAAAGACTATTTGTTTCAAGAGTTCTGCAAAAGCAAACAGCTATCATCGTTTAGTTAGAGAATAACTTGAGATATTTTGATATCTAAGTATCTACCATCCTACCAAGATCTTGGTCACTCATTAACAAACCGCTAGATCAATCAAGCAAGAACATAACTGTTTTACAAACAGTTATACTTGAAGTAGCAATCACACGGAACACGAGCCATACCGGAACTTCATTAGAATAGTTAGAATCATTCTTTAAGAAGCAATCCCCCCAACCCCTTGTGAATTGTGTAAATTGTCTTAATTGAGTTTTCAACTAGTAGAGGAAAGCCAAAGATCACTTTTTTTTGTCAATAATCAGATATTTGAGAGAAATATAGTGAATTATTGCCACATAGAGCCAAAAGGCATGTGAGCACAGTGGATGTAGTATAAGAGATCTGAACCACTATAAATAACTGTAATTTCTCTACCCCTTAACTCTTTACATATTGATTGTAATTTGAATGCTTGTTTGTGCATGAACTTAACTGTTTCCAGATCTTATCGATCAAACAATCATTAATCTTTTTTTTTTTTTGTTGTAATCAATTATCAGAGTACTTCACAAACACAAGATAAGATCATAACTTGTCTTGAGACATTGTTTCAATCTGATTCCGATGTGCACAACTCTTTTTAACTATCTTAATTGTTTTGGCAAACTTTAATTGTTCATCACTCTATATTGCAAATAGTTATTCTTATTTCAAAGAGTTGATCAATTTCAGGAATCATAGTAAAGTGTGTAATTGTATTAAGTAAAGATTAATAAGTAAGAACTCTCAAATGGTATCAGAGCTATACCAAGGTGTGATATAATAACCATAGTATTAGCTTGAGACCTGAGCTTTCATAATTTGACATGTATTATTTAAAAAAAACATAAAACATATAATTCATAATACACAAAGAAATACTACGAATTATGCTTTTTATGTACTCAAGCTAATGTATTAATTCTTATAGATTTTTCGTTTAAAATATTAATAATAATAAAAATAAAAACTAGAAAAGAACTGCATTTGAACTTCATCCCCCCACCCGGCACAAAAAATAAAAATAACAAGCCACACACAAAATGAGAAAGGAAATGAAAGTTGCTCATCAAAAAGAGCAGCTAGTATCATTATGACTCGAAATTTAAAAGTTAAAGAAGTCAATTAAAGTATGTATAAAAACTGGCATTTAATGACACTCAATGGATTCTTTTTAATTATAATGATCAATGGTATGACATGTATTGTATTTTTAAAAATCAAAGTTATGAAGAAATAGGATCGAGACTTTGGAGTCCGGTGAAAGAGGGTTCGTTGATATATTAAAAAAATAAAAATTATGAGAACTGTATTTGTACTTCATTCCCTCCCCGCCAAAAATAAAGTAAAATAAAAAATATATAAAAGTTGCTCATTAAAAAGAGATTGTATTATTAATTATGACTAAAAAATTAAAGGTTAAATAAGCCCACTAAAATGTGTGTAGGATCTTATAGTTTATATGATATTCTTATTTACATTTAATGAGGCTTAATAAATTCTTTTAATTATATTAGTAGGACATGTATTTTATTTATATAAATAATAAAAATTATAAGAAAATAGGATTAAGACTTTGGGTAGGGTGAATATCTATATTATACAGTGTAGAATATAGGTTTCTATATTGAAAAAGAAATTAAAAAAAAAAAACTGTAATTTCACTTCAATCCCCCTACCCGCAATATATATATATATATATATATATATATATATACACACACACACACACACACACACACACACACACACACACTATAGTTTTGTAGCATTTTAATGAGGCTTAATAGGTTCTTTAATTATATTGGTCAATGGTAAGACATGTATTTTATTTATATAAAAAAATACTCCTTCATTCCGTAAAGAGTCAACTTGATTTTTTTTCGGTCAACTTAAAGTTTGACCGATAATTAACATAAATTTAGTGATTCTTACAAAATTTATGAAAGTTGTAATCCATAGTATTCTTAAGATAGTTTTTTACTAATGTAATTTTATTTTCTATAAAATAAGTAAAGTATGTAAAATTTTGATTTGATTTAGTACCATGTTGACTTTTAAAAAAGTTAACTCTTTGCCTAACGAAAAGCGAAAGTACAAATTATTTAAAAAAAAAAAAAAGAGAATTGATGCTTCGGAAATCATATATGAAAAATGGTGACTTGCTATTATGTAGTACAGATAGTTTTTTTTTTTTTTTCGTTTTGAAGAAGAAGTAGTATAGATAGTTAAGATGGTATAAAAATGAATAAAATTGAGCCTCTAAAAGCATAATAAGTACGTAAAATGATTTTTCAAAGTTAGTAAGATGAACTTTAAGTAGAACACCAATCACTGTGAATGAAACACACACTTCCCATGCCATGTATTTTTAACTTGTATTATGATGGGTTACATAACATAACATGATGATGTCAAAAGAAATACTAACCCACCCCACCCCTTAGTTCAATTAAAGCAGAGGTTGAATTGAGTATAATATTCCATGCAGGGTTCAGTGTGCATAAAACACTTCCATTGTATTTAAAAATTTCTTTCCATGAGATGCC